>OZ025292.1:255143080-255265080 GCA_964019185.1 Maratus speculifer
AACAGAAGTTTTCGATGTAATCAATTTAAACTTTCTGGTATTTTACAGGTATGTTTGTAGCCTTATAAAATTATAAAATGAAGTTCTTCAATTTAATATAATAAGAAATATATCAAAATTTGACACAATTTTCGAAAAAAAAATTATGCGTTATATCACCAACACCAAGATATCTTAACGTTGAATTGACATAAGAACCTATTTGTTGCTTTAAAATGATCCGGAAACTTTACTCTGTATAATGAATTAAGGATATAACTATCACTCAAAAACAACATTAATAATAAACTCTCAAATTTGAAAATTTAAAAAACTCCTAAAAAATACAACTTTTTTTTCATTAAAAATACTCAAAATATTAAACTACCTAAGCTATATTAATTCATTCTATAGATAATGATGTTATATGCATGCAAAATAAAGTTTAAGCCATTCCATCAAAGAGTTATTTTTTTAAATCTTGGTGTTAGTCGTCAAAAATCAAGTTTTGAGGAAACGCGACTTAAAGTTGAAATTATATGGGTGCGGCTTTGAAAATGTTGATACATAATGCTTATAACTCTGTTAAAAATGCAAATATTTTTATGTAGTCTTTTGCATTGAGTTCAGAATTAATTGCATAATAAAACTAGATCATAAAAAATCATTTTTTGAAAAGTTTTCAACCCCTGAGCCCCCTTAATGAAAGAAAAAAAATATTTAAGTAATATTCAAAATTTATTAAATGAGTTACCCAAGACAATCAAAATAGTCTCTCAAAAATTTTGACCACTACCATGATTCCAAAATCAATGCTTAATTTTCTTCGATTTTAAATATTTTCTCATAAAAGGCAGATTAAGAAATGCTACGTATACTTTATTCAGGTACATTAAAAAAAATAACTGTCTAAACTAAGTAACTGGAATTTTTTATCGAATTGTAATTTATCATCATACATCATTACTCATTTTGTACATAAAAGTAAGATTTGGGAACAAAATACATTCGAAATCGTTATTTTGAAAATGATTCCAATAAAACTACTATAGATGCAGTTTTGGTGACATTATAACGATAAAAGCTTTTACAAATACTTCCACATTTAAAGCAAATAATTTGACAAGTACATTTTTATGTTTCCCCAAAGAGGCAACTTCGAATGTTATTGCGGTTTTATTGACGTAAGTTACTGCAATTTATATTTTATGAGCTCAGTTCTGAGAATTAAGATAGAGCTAAAAGCAATCAACGAGTAGTAGGTTTGTAAATCAGGAAAATGTATAAACGATGTGCTGGAATATTATGTAAAAGAAGAAGTTATCTAATTTTATAATGGAAATACATATTTTATATTTTTAAAGATAGTTCTAATGTATGACAATATTAAAAGCAAAAATTGTAGAAATTAGTCTTACATAAAAATACTTATTTCGTTAATTATTTAAAAAGTGAATAAGTAATATACATAATAGATTTCAAATAAAAAATCATAAATTTAAACGATTCAGGGTGTTTTTAAATTGTCTTTATACAATAAAAATATGATAGTAAAAAGCAAGAGGGATAGATTTCACATAAAGTGTGAACCAAGTAAGCTACAGCTATAAATTTGCTGTCTGGGTATAATAAAATGGTTATGTTATTAATAAGCGAATAAGTGCAAAATTATATGAATTTTAAAATAAAGTTAAAAACGCCAAAAGTAGTAATCTTTGAGCAGACTAGCCTGGAAGATTTTTACTCACCATCTTCAGTGTACAAAACAGTCAGCATTCATAACGGCACGTTTAACGCTGCCGAAACTAGCCTGCACAAAGTTTAACTATTCTAGCGTTTTTAATTCTGTTTTAAAATTTATATAAACCAGAATTATGTGCCACATTTATGTATGTATTGCTGTACTCTAGAGTATTCTTTAGCATCTATTTGTGGTGTTAGCGTTCCTATCTCTAGAATGGTTCGAGATCCAAAAAAATGTCTATTAAAAAGTAGTAGAGTGACCAAACTATCATATCAAAAGCTTCGAGCTGCTTTTTAAAAACTAGATCTGTTGATAGATAGCCTGGTTAAGAGAGAAGAAGAGTTACAACTACATTCGAACACCATTTTCTGTCATTGTTGGCTCGAAGAACCCGCGAAGCATTTACAAGAAATTAGGTTTTATACCTTTTGGCTGTCTCATTAACTCTAATTAGACATTGTACTGTTACACCAAGACAAGAAAACTAAGATATTTCACGGAAAAGAGAAAACAAGTTTCTTGCTCTTTCTTCTCTCCCGCTCAAAACATGTCTAGAATCTGTTTTCAGGCAATATCTGGACTCGTCAATAAACACTAATTGAGCCCACTTTTCTTAGCTGCATTGAATATGACGAGAACAACAAATTAAAAGAGCCCCTTTGGGAGCTAGATTAAGTGTGATACAAACTATTGGTTTACTCGCTTACTGTCCACCCTTGTTAAACTTTCTTTTAGCCGTAGAATGGCTAAAACGAGTTCTTGTGGCAATATAAATATCTGCAACCAAATCACTTGCAGTCGCTTCGTGGGTTTTTTTTAGCCACAATGAGAATTGTGAGAGAGACCACAATTATTGCTCTTCATCTCCCTTATCTAGGCAGTCTAACAACCGAGCCAGTGCATAAATAGCTGCACAAAACTCTTGATATAACATTATGAAGGATATTCAAATATTGAGCGACCTCCATCAATGTTTGATCTTTCTCGATTCTACCAATCATTCGGCACGTTTGACCTTCTCTTATATAGTGTCTTTGAGCCATAAGTACTGAATGCAGATCACACTTAGATACTACAGGGTGTCCAGCAAATAACACCCTGATTTTAAAATTAAATTTCTCAAAAACAAAGATCGACAGAACTGTACGGTAAACGGTTTGTTTATTAGGTAAGCTGTAAAAAATCTTATATAAAAGTTTCGAACGGTGAATCTTTGGAAAATATTGTGTTCTGATTGAAAAGAATGCTTTGATTTGACATTTTTCTTGCTTTAGATTGTTTGCGGAGAATGAGTTTTTAGGCTTAAATTGCCATAGTTTAAAGATTTTTGGAATTAAATTTTTAAAATTTCGAAATTAAAGAAATTTAGTTCGAAAAATCGTTAAACTATAGCACTGTAAGCCGAAAAACTCTATCTCTGCAAGCAATCTAAAACAAGAAAAATGTCAAATCAAAGCATTCTTTGCAATCAGAACAATTCATTTCAAAATATTCTCCGTTCGAAACTTCTATATAAGATTTTTACAGCTTACCTAATAAACAAACCGTTTACCGCATAGTTCTGTCGATCTTTGTTTTTGAAAAATTTAATTTTAAAATGAGGGTGTTATTTGCTGGACACCCTGTATATTCATTTTCACCAACACTCCATATGAGAATTTCAACATACGTCCACTGTGCACTACATTGTCAAACATCCAATTTTCATTTAACATAAGCGTGTAAGTATAATAATATTTAATTAACATAAAAAACAATGTTGAGCATTGGTTGCAATATTAAATTAGTGGCCATGCTTTTTTCTCATTATCCTTTGATTTTCCTGAGCAGTGTAATTATGTGATGTTTATAACATATTCTGTTTGAAATATTTCCTGGTATAAAACAATTATTAAAATTTTATGACAACCATTCACCTGTGAAAGTACCATCACCTATTTTATTATGTAAAGGCAGTTTTTGATCAGACTGTTAAAAATGAAATAGGTAAATGACGATTCCTTAATTTCGTTTCGCCTAAAATTAGTGATACTCAAACTACATACAATATAGGAATAGTAAAACGGATATTTGATAATCAGTGTGGTTTCTGGTAGATCTGTTATATTTTCGTTTTTATTTTATAAATTATTTAAGGATAAAAAAAAAGTCTTACACTTATTTATTTCAAAAAATAGCTTTTTACAGCCGTCTTTCTTAAAATTACTTCACAAATTACTATACATAACGCCATCAATGCGAGGCTCTTCAAACTGCAATCTTTAAGATTGTTCCAGATTTGTTTTAAAATAATAATAAATGGTTTCAAAAATTTTTAATTAAACACTTGTTGTAACGAAATTTGACTTTACTTTATCTAATCCTGTTTAACCCTTTCAGGGGCAAGGTATTTCTGTTCCGAAAATGTTCAAATAATTGATTCACACCACAATTAAAGAACAGATTTATTTGAAAATAATCAAGAGCTGTTTTTCGCGAATATTATAAAATCGAAATTGCACGAAAATTATACTGGTGCCAGTTCGAAATTGGAACAGTAATATTATGTGTTTGCAGACTGCAAACACCGCCCCTGAAAGGGTTAAAGGTGTTTTAAACGATAACTCATTCATGGTCACGACTTTTTGTAATTTGCATCGAAAATGGACATTGAAATTACTTGTAATAAAATTATTATAATGTTATGCATAGAGTATTGAGGACACATTCTGAGGACTAATAGTAAACATAGGATACAAAATAGCCCTAAAATATGGAATAAAACCCCCTTACTTATTCACATATGTAATCTGTTTCACCTAACTGAACTTGAGTTGCCGTCAATAACTTTGAGAAAAATGTAATCTTTGCAATCACAAGATAACGGTATGTACAGTGTGTCCAGCAAATAAGACCCCGATTTCAAAATAAAATTCCTCAAAAACAAAGATCGATATAATTATGCAGTAAATAGTTTGTTCATTAGGTAATCTGTAAAAATCTTATGCAGAAGTTTAGAACGTTGAATATTTTGAAAAGATTGTTTTGATTCCAAAGAAAGTTTGATTTGACATTTTTTTTTTTAGTTTAGATTGTTTGCAGATAACGGGGGTTTTCCGCTTAAGGTGCCAAATTATAATAATTTTTGAAATTTTAATTTCTAAAATTTCCAAATTCCAAAAATTTAGTTCGAAAAATCGTTAAAATATGGCACTATAAGCCAAAAATCTCTTTCTTTGCAAGCAATCAAAAACAAGAAAAATGTCAAATCAAGCATTCTTTGCAATCATAACACAATCTTTCAAAATATTCATCGTTCGAAACCTTTATATAAGAATGTTGCAGTTTACCTTATAAACAAACCGATTACCGCATAATTCTATCAATCTTTGTTTTTTAAAAAATTTAATTTTGAAATTAGGGTCTTATTTGCTGCACATGCCGTACTTTGTTACGTGCAAAAACGTTAAAAAGCTCGAAAACATTAAATAAAAAAACAGACTGATTAGGCAATGATTCTACCATATGAACTGGTAATCTCAGTCTAAGTGAGTAGTGTCAATAACATACTGCAGGCGCGTACAATATAAAATTCTACTAATATTTTATATTATCATTTATTATTTTTTTTATATTTACAATAAAGATGAGACTATATACGTGACATTTTGACCTTGAGAGCCAGTGGTATCGTCGTAAGTCTCCCCATTTTATAACACAGGCGTCGTAGGAAGCGAAATAATAAATAAAAAAATAAATGTAGAGGCTTCATAAAATTAAAAATTGGCAGCTCCAAAATATTTTTTATGTAGTCATATGGAGAAGGAAATACAGTCCCCTTCTGGAACGAACATTCCATCAAAAAGCCAAGTTCGTTCTAGATTTCCCGCAAATTGCTCAAATCCGAATTATCGAGTCACACATCCCCAGACCCCCTAGCTTAAAATTAAAAAAGTTTCTAGAACTTTCGATAAACTCTAACACAATTATTTTATCTTATGTACGCATAATTTAGTGTCAAGTATCAATATTAAAACGGAAGAATCGAAAGCAGTTAAAACACGAATGTATTCCACATCCGATAATTTCACAAAAGAAGAAAACGAAATTAATTTATTCATACGTAATAAATATAAAACGCGAAGAAAAAATAAATAAAAATAATGAACAGGGAAAAATGAGTTTTATTAGGAATTTTTAGAAATAAAGCTTAATTACAAATATTTTTAATTTAGAGCCATTTTTTAGATTTACGCATATTAGAATAAATGTTTTAAGGCCTATAAAGATTAATAGTTTATATTTAATTACATGATTGTAATTTAATAAGCCGGAATAAATTTGGAATATTGTTAAAAGGAAATTAATATAGAATAAGCTTAATTTTCATGGAAAAAATTAATTTTGTAACATATATTTAAAATTTTATTATAATTTTGGAAAGTTATTACCATCAATAGAACTTGTGTTAGGTTGAACACGCTGTGTTTTTGATTAACCCTTTGCTTACGGGGTTGGGATATATGTCGTCCCAGAGACTATTTCTTTATTGTTTTCGCACCAATTTTTGAAAACTAGTCCCTATCATAAACTAATACTAGTGTAATTTCACGAGATAGCTAATACGAAGAATTTTTCTTCTAAATTGTGGTACGAATGAATATAAAAATAGTTGCCAGTTCTACTCCGTAATCTAAAGGTTAAAGACGTGGTTTACAATCCCAAGTTCCATGCTATTTTTTTACCCCCTTGAATCTTAATGCCACCACTCCGAATTTGTCACTCGAATGTGAGACGACTTCTTATGAAATATTTATATTATATTTATATCATTATTTTTTATTTATACTTAATGGAACGATGGACTTACAAATTAATTTTATTATTTTTTTAAAGAACTTTTAATACTGTTCAAGGATACATTATATGAATTAGGGTACATATTTATCACACAATAAATTATTATTATTTATTTTTATAGTTTATTTTTTTTTTCAGAAATGTAAGGAATATTATTCCATATTTTAAGCGTTATAAAGCCATATTCAAAATGCTTCAAACGCATTCCTTGTCAATATAAATCCACAATATTTGTCATGCCTGTTTGGTTTTTGTATACAAAAGAAAAAAATGCGCACAATTTTCTGAAATGAATTATAACTGAAAAAATTTAAGATAGTTAAATGCAGAAATGTAATGCAAAATTACTAAAAACTTCATAAAATTTAGAAAATATTTTTTATACGTTTATTTTATAATATATAAACTTCGATGCACAGTTTTATTCGTAAATGTAAACCAAATTGACATAAAGAATATTGGGGATTTCAATTAATATGGAATGTGGATGTAACATTTAGAAAAATTCTTCATAGCGCCTAAAATATTTAGAAAAATTCCTTATTTTTCTCCAATTTATTATTATTAATATTATTATTATTTTCTTGATAAATGTATACCATAATTTATACAGTGTGCCTTTGAATAGTATTTAAAGTTAAATTAAAAATATATAGCTGTTGTTGTGTTTAGCATGGTCATATATCAACACGATGGATATAGGCTCAAAGGGGGGAGGATGGCCCTCCGTGGGGGGTCTTTCTAAAGGATCTTAATCCATATTTACGCAAATATATACAAGGATAAAAAAACCACGGAGAAAACCTAACGATTAGATCGACGGGCGAGATCGACTTTGAACTCAGCACTTTCCGTCTACCACCTTCGAGAACAGAACTTCTCTGCCACTGGTGAGACTTAAAAAATAAAGAAATGAGTTTGAAGATGGCTTGTCCGCTTGACGTTTAATATGTGCTTCTAATTATTTAATCCATGTTATATAGTTGCTCGAATATAAAAAAATACGCTCTTTTCAAAATTACAACATTATTTTAATATTATTTTAATTTATATAATATTATTTTTATAGTGCACCTTAGGATAGCATTTAAAGTGCAATTCGATAAAAAAAATGAGTTTGGAGCTCCTTTGCCCGCATGGTGTTTAATATTTCCTTCTAATTATTTAATCAACGTATATACAGTTGCTAGAATATAACAAAATACATACTATTAAGAGTTCTAATATTTAAATGTCGCAACAAGGTAAGATTGCTTTTTTAAAATTCATATTCTTTTACTGACATACATTTATTGAACTTTGGATTCCGAATCGATTCAGTGCTCTTAATCATCCGAAATCAATAACAGAACTGCAGATTTCAAAGGAAATATTTCGATTCAATTATTTGGGAAGGTACCTCTGGCCAAACATTTTCTGCTGTGAAAGATAATTTTACATAGAATACAGTTTTTATTTCAAATATAATACTTTTACAGTATTAATTCAAATTTTCATTTATTTCGCTAATGTTTAGTAAAAAATATGTTTGCACCAAACATTAATGAGAATAAACAGAAAATAATATATAACAATAAGCTGGACTATAACAAAATTCACATTTTTAAGAATTTTAATATTTAAATATTGCAACAAGGTAAGATTGCTTTTTAAAATTAATGTCCCTTTACTGTCATCGATTTATTAAATCTTGGATTCCGAATCGATCCAATGTTCTTAATCATCTGAAATCAATGACACAATTACAGATTTCAAAGAAAATATTTCGATAAAATTATTTCTGAAGGCGCCTCCCATCATAAATTTTCTGCTGTCGAAGATATAGAAAACAATTCTTATTTGAAATACTTATAATACCTTCACAAAATTAATTAAAAATTTCGTTTATTTAGGTTGGTTTAAGTAAAAAATATGTTTGCGCCAAACATTAATGAGAATAAATAGAAAATAATATATAACAATAAGCTGGACTATAACAAAATTCACATTTTAAAGAGTTTTAATGTTTAAATATTGCAACAAGGTAAGATTGCTTTTTAAAATTAATGTCCCTTTACTGTCATCGATTTATTAAATCTTGGATTCCGAATTGATCCAATGTTCTTAATCATCTGAAATCAATGACACAATTACAGATTTCAAAGAAAATATTTCGATAAAATTATTTCTGAAGGCGCCGCCCATCATAAATTTTCTGCTGTCGAAGATATAGAAAACAATTCTTATTTGAAATACTTATAATACCTTCACAAAATTAATTAAAAATTTCGTTTATTTAGGTTGGTTTAAGTAAAAAATATGTTTGCACTAAACATTAATGAGAATGAATAGAAAAGAAAATATCAATTGTTTAATCTTTTACACAAAAGCAATTTAAACGACTTTTAACTTCCGAACTGAATATCCAGGTCATTACTTGAACCAATCATCTACGAATGTCTGTCTTACACAAACCTTATGGGCCCAATTCACACAGTCAATCTTTTAATAAGATAATCTCTCGTTTTATCGGAAACACCTTAACAGAAATCAATCATAGTAAATAGAAATCAAAGTAAACGTTGGATACGAAAGTACATTAAATTAGTTTTAACCATATTTTTTTGATTCATTAATAAAGATTAACATTTTACCTCAATATATCGCTTCATCATAAAGACCTTTAATAAACCGAAACATTTTTTTGTAAGTAATTGTACTATATTTTATACTTAGTGTGCCGCTGAACTGCCAAAACGTAACTAAAAAAAAAAAAAAAAAAAAAAAAACAGATTAAAAGAATATTTTACTCGCTTATTCTACCTTAATTTTAGAATAATCATTAAAGTGTAAAATAATACTTGTATACCACATATAATAATGTTTATTTAATGTTCCTATAATGCTTATTACCACGTTCTTCATACGTTGTATGACATTGCAAACAACTTCGAATGGGGTTTCATCTGTAATTCCACTTTATGATGGCACATAGCTTAATACAGCGCCACTAAAGACATTTGCCGACTTCTAAACACACTAACTTCAAGTTATCATACTATAAACCATCACAAAACGAAAATTCTTTAGACCGTTTTTCCCTTTAATGTTGTGATCAAATTCATGCTACATTGTTGCATTCCTAGCTGCATTGCAAATTTTTCTGTATTGCTGTACGAATGATGCACAGTTGTTCGTCAAAAGAACTGTAGTGCCGCTTGTGGGTGGTAAATATAACTATTTTCAAAAACAACATTTATTAACTAAAGGTAACATTAAAAAAACTTTGTCGTGGTATTTACTAACTACACTCTTTGTTATTATTGAATTCTTATTTCTAATGAGATTTTTTTTCACTTTATTATAATTAAAGAATCCTGAAAAGATTGAAATGATGGCAAATATTTGACACTTTATAGTATATTATGATGCATATAATTAATTTAGATTTATGAACTTTTCGAGAAGTGTTTCATTGAAATAGATTTTTTTTTTTGTAAAAAACAGTAACAAACATTTTAATGTTTAGTGGTTAAAGTATGCTTTTCTACCACTTTTACTCGTAGGGAATCTGTTTCCCAATTCCACTTTGGCCCTAAAATTCGCTGGGATGAATCATGATTTAATGAACAAGTTAAATTACTAGCCTTTACAAAATTTGACAAATGTTCCATAGCAAGGGGTTCTTAGGCGGTCTATCTTCTGAATTGGAAACCACCAATCTGAAATAACGTATGGACCTCATGAATGAGAGCTTGAATTGACTCGAAAGAATCGGCGCCACCTGGAAAATCGTTCACATACATGTGGTTTTAGGGCGGACTAGCAGGAAAAGGGAAATTGACTTTTTTATCTTCGCGCGATTTCTGAATGGTTCTCAAAGCTAAGATTGGGGAAGAAGACTCAGTGTCAGAAATAGTGGAAATTTCGGTATGGTTAACATTCTTCAATTCAATTTTCTTAGTTTCAGAATGATCGTCAGATTCATTCAAGATCAATATTCTTTATATTGTTTCTCTATCATCAGTATCAATTATATTTTGACAAATATTTCTTTGAGATTTATTAGTATGGGATAAAAGGCTATTATCAGACATTTCAGGTTCGAAATGTTTCCTTTCAATAACTGCAGAAGAAACGTACTTACGAATCTTTTCATATGGCTCAGGTTGCTTATCAAAATTCAAAACAACAGGTGAAATAGATGAATTGAGACAAGAAATGGTTTTAGAAGCTTCAACAAAATCATTTATTGAATTCTTACAACCAGGAATATCAGTACTTGAATCACGACTAGTAGTTCTAGAGTTCTCTTCCATTGCATGCTTCTTTATAGTAATTTGTAAAGGAACGGGGTTCGTTCGTGAACTAGAAATCGATTCTTAATTTAAAAAGTCAGTCATATTCACTGAATGACAGACTACAGTTGTAGCCGATTTTGACCAGTGGAGTACTGGACCACTTAGTATGTAACCCAGTTTAGTTGGTGTTGCAACGGGTTCACCCGACTGTCCACATATAGGTGACCCTAATAGTAGACGGGGGAAAATATCTACCCCCAGAAGAATTTCAATTGGCCTTTGTACATTGAAGTCTAGATCAGCCAGTTCCACGTTTTCAATGTGCGACCATGGATGTCCTTCCAGTTTGAAGTTAGGGAGAGGGGTAGTAACATGAGATGGGAAACACAGGTATCACTACAAGGGCTTTTAAAGAATTGTAATTATTTTTAAAAAAGGATGAGAATTGAAATTCAGTGAAATTTAGGCAGGTTTCAGTCGAAATGCGATTATACCTACAAGTCTATGGTTTGTTTTTCCTACAGGCAAATTTAATCTTTCTACACAGTTTTTTGAGATTAAAGAATTTTGAGACGCATTGTCAATAAATGCGCGGCACTGAATGACCTTACCTCGGCTAGATTTTACATTAACAACAGCAGTAGATAACAAAACATTATAATTCTGCAAAGATGAATGACATTGAGAACAATTAGAAACTGAAAGTTCAGGTGCATTATTATTAACAAGCTCCTTTTTGGATTGATTAACAGAATAAATATGCAACAAAGTATGATGCGATTTTGAACAATTTTCACATCTAACGTTTATTCTACATTGATTTTCTTTGTGGTTTTGCCTTAAACAATTTTCACATAATTTGTTTAATTCAACGATTTTCCACCTCTAAATAACCGGTTTTATATTAAATACTGGACACCGAAAAAGCTCATGGTTTTGTTTGCATAGTAAGCAGTTATTGCCAGTTTTAACAACTGTGCTGTTCATTATGATGTTTTGACTCGACTAGCATCTAGAGGCTTTTTAGAGAAATTAAATTTAGAGTCAACTTTGTTACATTTCGAACCTTCTATACTTCGAGCTTCACGTTCAATAAATTTTCGAAACAAATCCGTATCAGGTATTTTATTATTATCTAGTGATAATTCCCATCTTTGTTTGAGGGGCTGATCTAGCTTATTCAACAAAAAAATTATTAACGTTAAATCACTCAAAGCATTAGATTCTAATTCCAAAATTTCTAAGTACCGAATTGATTCATTACATGTATCGAATAATTCTAACAATATTTTTGAATTACTCGGTTTGATAATTTTTATCGAAAATATTTTATTTATTTGGCTTAAAGCCAATTGTCTCTTATTTTCATACCGTTCGTTTAACAAATCCCAACACTGAATTAACCTTGCTGTACTCAGAGAAAATCTTCGAATTAATTTGGCAGCGTTGCCCCGAACTGAAGAATGTAAATCTTGTAATTTCTCAATATCAGACAAATTTTCATTTTCCAAAATCGTAGATTTAAATACATTTTTAAAAGAAATCCAATTCTCTGAATCACCATAAAAATGGAGAAGATTGAATTTAGGAAGCTTAACCTGCAAATAATTTTGCTTAATTGGGGTTTCAAATTGCGTTTCCGTCGGAGAATGAACTATAGTTTCCTCCTCTAAATCGACTAAAAAATCATAAATAACTTCCTTATACTTCAAAAAACTATCCAAATTCTCATTATTTTCGTTCGGTGAAAGTTTATCAAAAGCTTGCATAAGCGTTAGTTCATATCCAGCTGTTTTTGAAACATGTTCAACTGGATTGGATTCTAGTACTTTTTTTCTGAAATATATCAATTTCCTTACAAATAGGTTAAAAAAAAACAGTTCCTGTTTTGATTGTTTCGGCATAATGAATGCTTACAAATACACAATGTAATAAGTGAATAAAAATAAATAAAACACTAGCAATTTAATAAACGCACCAATTTTTTATATACAGAATGAATAAAAAAACATAAAAGAATAAATAAAACGCAGGCAATTTTACTTTTTTTTCTTACTACGTTTTATCTGGCACAGGTGTAAATAAATGAATACGGCTAAAAAATAGTCCATTGTAGCGCCTGGCTCGTTACGGACCAAAAATTATTATGGATAGAAGAATGTTGAATAGAATAAAATGTGCGAATACGAATAAAATTTTAAAATTATGAATTTCGAATTTAAAACCATGAAAGACAGAATTTAAATTACACCGAATAAGATAACTAGAATATTAAAATGATTTGAAGGTACTTACTCTTCTCCCATTAAGATAAACAATGGAATAAATAGTGGGCTCGAACTATTCACATTCAATTATTTATTTACGTCGAAATACATCAACATAGATGAAAACATGGCTGAATCAAGAATTTACATTAAGAATAATTTGAAGAATATATATCTGAATTGATTTTTCTAGTATACTCATATCCATATGACTTCGTGCTGTTCAATATCATGAATGAGACTTGCATAAAATAACATCACTTTTCTACACCATAATAAACAAATTCTTTCATAAATCACAAGTGAATATTTTAATTTTCTTTTCACAAACAATCTACTAGAATTTTATGACGAATTAGAATATTATGAATATAAAAGTAAATAGAATAAATCGTCCGATATAATATTGAATAAGTTTTCTCAAATCGACGAGAATAGAATAACCAACAGAATTATCCATCCATCTGATGTCAAACTGATTTTCCCAAATATAAACTTCGAAACGGCAGACAAGAAAATAAAATCACTCTTCTCTAGTCGGCTAGCGTATATGATCAAAACCTGGGCTTCATTTTCCGTCCAATTGGTACAAAAGTATTGTTTGTATTTTTGCTGATTAGACAATTTAAAATAACAAAAATATCAAAAATGATACTATTTAATTAAATTATGTACTGTGAAAGAGCTTTAAAACAGATGATGACAACTTTGATTTAAGGAGATATACGACCTTTAAAAGAGAAAATTAGGGAAGAAAAATCATCATTTTTAACATTTAATTTCTCAGAATGTATTTGCTCTACGAACATAACTTTTTTACTGGCTATAAACTGAAGCATTATATTTGAAAAGATATTTTTTATGTTCTTATAAAGGGGAAAAAAATGTTTATTTTTGTAAAGGTTTAAACAGTAAGTATTTTTTTAAACTGATACAACTACTTGCGCGCATGATTTCAAACAAAATTTCCAATGTAATACAAAAAATCAACTGTAATAACATATTACAATATTTTATCTTTAACCTCAACCTAAATTTGTTCAAATTTAGGCTAAAAAATATTTTTTTAATAAAAAGTGTAAAATAATAATTATTTTTTAAATAAAATCTGAAGTATGACCTGGATGAAAAATGCAGAGGGGGGCTGGGGAATGTAAAAATTTAGGTTCAGTTTGAAGGGTCTGATATGTTACAAAATGTTGTGATAATGTTGTGAAAATTCCAATAAAATTTTAAATAGTTTCAGAGATATCTTGCGCGCAAGGTGAAAAAAATCATTTTGTGATAAATGGCTTTAAAGTTAAATTATTAAATAATTCACCATAGAATTCACCATAGCTTTGTATAATATCTCTGGAAATAATTAGAATATTTTCATGATATTTTTTTAATGTGCAGAAATGTTCAGACTTTCACATATTTTTTTGTGTAAAATCGATTTTTTTAAAGCTAAAGGGTCGTTTGTCCCCTTAATTTTAATGTTAGAACAGTTGAAAAATGGAAAATTATATTTTGTAAATGGCGCATTCTTTTTCTAAGTGGTTTACTGTCATGCTTTTATTGGAGATTAAATTCCAAAATGATTCGAAACCTCCCATTATTTAAAACCGATTACATAATTGCAAATCTGAAAAATAGTAGATTTTTACGCAATTTTCTGAAAAATATCGTTTGTCGCGTATTTTCTGGTTTTCGAGTAAGTCTTTATTGAATATATTTCTTACTTAAAATGATCATAAAACTTTCACATCTGTAAATTACTATTTCCATTTATTATTTTGGAAGCATTTGCACAGAAATATTGCTTGTACTTTTACTGATTAGCAAATTTAAAATAATAAAAATATAAAACATAAAAAAATTTAATTAAATTATTCACTGTAAAAGAGTTTTAAATAAATGATGCAACTTTGATTTAAATTTAATGTTAGAATAATGGAAGTGGTTTACTGCCATGTTTTTATTGGAAATTCAATTCCAATTGTTATGGATTCGAATCTTCCCATTTTTCAAAATTGATTACATAAATGCAGATCCGAAAAGTAGTAATTTTTTTTTTTACGTAGATAAAGTATTGTTTATACTTTTACTGATTAGCAAATTTAAAATAATAAAAATATCAAACATGAAACAATTTAATTAAATTATGTACTGTGAAAGAGCTTTAAAAGAAATGACGTCAACTTTGATTTAAATTTAATGTTAGAATAGGGGGGGAAATGGAAGATTATATTTTGTCGTATTCCTTTTTTAACTGATTTACTGTCGTGCTTTTATTGGAAATTCGATTCCAAATTTATTCGAAACTTTCCATTATTTAAAATCGATTACTTGATTGAAGATCTGAAGAGAGTATTTTAGTGAAATTGTTCGTTTTCAGTCATACATTTTTAGAGAATTTCTTATAATTATAAAAAAGCATGCAATTTTGTTAATTTGTTCAAATATTATTGTGGAAAAACCTCTAAAAAACAGTGCTTCGAGTTAATTGAGTTTAACTTTTTATCCTTCGCAGGTATCGCCACTCTACTCATTTTTTACTTTTTTTCTGCTGTACATTTTCCTCATTTGGTCAAATGTACAACAGTATTATAGACTCAACAATTAAAAAAATTATTAAAAAAATGAATAAATAGTTTTTTTTTTTATCATTTCAAACTTTTATCAACTCTTTATATATGCATCTCAATATTACGCCTGATTTAGTCATCACTGATTTAGGTAACATACTTGAAGTTTCATCTCACCATTTGTGGTTTTTAAGGCAAGAATTCGTGTTTGTTATTTTAAGTAATATTTTAAAATATTAATTTCTTTCAAAAAAGCTATTTATTTTCACAATTAATGTTTCAGAAGCAAATCTTGAGTATTTTATCTTAAATGACTTTTCATCTTATTTTTTATATAAAAAGGCTTTTCCTGTTTTAATATATTAAATTTTACTTTTAAAAAATCAAAATAATGATCACCTGAATTATTTCACTGAAATTATTCAAACCCAACAAATTAAAGGGAATATAAAAGTTTTTTTTTTCCTTAATCTAGAAATGTAAGATGGTGTTCGATGTAATGGATATATGGTTGTTGAAATGTACATTTGAATTGATACAATTCTCTCCGTCATCCGAAATCGATGAAGTAATTGCACATGCACGTTACAGTTATGTAATTGCACGTCACAGTTTTAAGAGCTTTAAAGCAAACATTGTCAACTCAGAAGTATTTTAAAATTTGAATAGCTGAAATTTTGTAACTGACATTCCTTTCATACATTTTGACATACTGATAGACGTACATTCTTTCAAGATCCAATATCGAATTGATTCAAACTTTAGCATTTCAAAAATCGATTATATAGTTTGAAATCTGAAAATTGCATTTTTTTGAGGTACTGCGTGGTTTTTAAGAGAAATTGCTGTGCTTAAAAATAAAAGAATCATGGAATTTCGTTAGCTCGTTCAAACACTATAATGAAATGACCACTAGAAAAAACTTGTTTCGTGTGAATATAGTTTAAACTTTAGCATACGCCGCCATTGCGGAGGATTTAACATTCTACTGTAATTTAATTTTTTTACCTAATTGAGCAGCAGTAAAACATAATAAAAAAACTCAAATTAGAAAAAATTAATAAAATGCTTTTTTGCATCATTTTGAACCCCTCTGAATTATTTAACCATGCGTTCCATATTATACCTCATCAATTCATCATTGTTTTGAGCGACATATTTAGAGTTTTATATCTACTTTTAAGATTTTTAAGCTAGAGATTTTGTGTGTAAATTTATTATATCTAAATTTACAAGAGTTTTATTATATTGATTCTTAAATAATTATTATTTTCACCGTTTTCAAAATAGCAGAAATTAAAATTTTGTAGAGAAACGATTGGGAGTTTCATCTTATTTTGAAATAATATATTAATCATCTGAAATATTCCTCTCAAGTTATTCAAATCACACCAAATACGGTTAAAAGAAAAATAATCTTTTTTTTAGTTTTTTAATTGTTTAAACCCTCGAAAAATACGAGAGTCTTTGTAATTGATATTCCTTTACTGACATACATTTATTGAAATGGAGATTTGAATAGATCCTTATGTCATCTGAAATCGATGAAAAAATTCGGAGTTTTAAAATGAACTGGTTTTCAAGCAGTTACTCAAAAAAGTAATATACCTTTAGCCATGCATTTTTGGTTTTGAAGAAAAGCCATTATTGAATATATTTCTCTCTTCAAATGATCATAAAACTTTCACAACACTATATTAGTTCCATTTATTAGTTTATAAAAGTTTATATGGGAATATTGTTTGTAGTTTTAATCATTGGAAATTATAAAAATAATAAAAATATCCAACATGAAATAATTGAATCAAATTATGTATGTATTGTTAATAAAACCTTTAAAACAAATTTATCTTCTTTTGAGTTCTTTAATTGTTTAAACACGCGAAAATATGCGAGAGCCTTTTTAATTGATGTTCCTTTACTGACATACAATTATTGAAATGGAGATTTGACTAGGTATACAACATCCTCTGTCATCTGAAATCGATGACACAATTTTGATTTTTAAAACGAATAGGTTTTCAGGCAGTTAGTCAACAAAATAATGTACCTTTAGCCATGCATATTTAGTTTTGAAGATAAGCCATCATTGGATATATTTCGCATTTAAGATTATCATAAAACTTTCACAACACTATATTAGTCTCATTTATTATTTTAGAAATGTTTATATGGAAATAATGTTTGTAGTTTTATTCGTTAGAAGATTTAAAATAATGAAAATATCCAACATGAAATAATTGATTCAAATCATACATTTATTCCTCATAAAACCTTTAAAACAAATATGTATTCTTTTGATTTCTTTAATTTTTTAAACACTCGAACTATGCGAGAGCCTTTGTGATTGATATTCCTTTACTGACATGCATTAATTGAAATGGAGATTTGAATAGATATATACAACTCCCGCTGTCATCCGAAATCGATGACACTATTCCGAGTTTTAAAAGAAAAGTTTTCCGGCAGTTACTCAGAAACTTAATGTACCTTTAGCCATGCATTTTCGGTTTTGAAAAAAAGCCATCATTGAATATTTTTCTCTCTTCAAATGATTATAAAACCTTCACAACACTATATTAGTTCCACTTATTATTTTAGAAATGTTTATTTTGAAATAATGCTTCTAGTTTTATTCATTAGAAATTTTAAAGTAATAAAAATATTCGACATGAAATAATTCATTCAAATTATGTATGTATTCCTTATAAAACCTTTAAAAAATATACATCTTCTTTTGAATTATTTAATTGTTTAAACACTCGAAATATGCGAGAGTCTTTGTAATTAATATTTCTTTACTGACATGCATTTATTGAAATGGATATTTGAATAAATATATACGACTCCCACTGTCATCTGAAATCGATTACACAATTCCAAGTTTTAAAAAAGAATTATTTTTCCGGTAGCTTCTCAGAAAAGTAATGTACTTTTAGCCATGCATTTTCGGTTTTGAAAATAAGCCATCATTGAATATATTTCTCTCCTTAAATGATTATGACTTCACAACACTGTATTAGTTCCTTTATTATTTTAGAAATATCTATATGGAAATAATGCTTCTAGTTTTATTCATTAGAAATTTTAAAGTCATAAAAATATTCAACATGAAACAATTAATTCAAATTATGTATGTATTACTAATAAAACCTTTAAAACAAATGCATCTTCTTTCGAATTCTCTAATTGTTTAAACACTCAAAACATGGAGTCTTTGTAATTGAAATTCCTTTACTGACATGTATTTATTGAAATAGAGATTTGAATAGATATATACGACTCCCACTGTCATCTGAAATCGATTACACAATTCCGAGTTTAAAAAAAGAATAATTTTTCTGGTACTTACTCAGAAAAGTAATGTACTTTTAGCCATGCATTTTCGTTTTTGAAGATAAGGCTTCATTGAATAAATTTCTCACTTCAAATGATTATAAAGACTTCACAACACTATATTACTTCTATTTATTATTTTAAAAATCTTTATATGGAAATAATGCTTCTAGTTATATTCATTAGAAATTTTAAAATAATAAAAATATTCAACATGAAATAATTCATTCAAATTATGTATGTATTCCAAAACCTTTAAAATATCTTCTTTTCAGTTCTTTAACTGTTTAAACACTCGAAACATGCGAAAGTCATGGTGATTTATATTCCTATAATGACATACATTCATTGAAATGGAGATTTGAAAAGATATACAGCTCACTCTGTCATTTGAAATCAATGACAAAATTTCGAGTGTTAAAAGGAATAAATTTTCAGGCAGTTACTCAGAAAAGTAGTGTACCTTTATTTTCGGTTTTGAAGATAAGACTTCATTGAATATATTTCTCCTTTAAATGATCATGAATATTTCACAACATCATATTATTTCCATTTATTATTTTAGAAGTTTTTACATGGAAATAATGCTTGTATTTTTATTCATTAGAAAATTTAAAATAAACAAAATGTCTAATATGAAATAACTTATTCAAATTATATGTATATAAATATATATAGAGAGAGTGATTCTGAATTGTTTTCACAATAAAAAAGGTGTGATAGTACATATCAAGGCAAACAATATTAAATTCCTTTCCAAAGGAGATAGCCGCCATTAATTTAGAGTCCAAAATTTCAAGTAAACATAAAAAAGGGAAAGATTGGTGGATAGATTTGCGGTTTTCACTAAAAATGTTCTTTATGTCGGTATTTTGTTGAAAATAAATTATAAAGATAAATTCTGAAAAATGCCAATAGAGGGCGCTTTAGACTTTGGAGTAACGAACAACTATTTTTGCCGTTATTTTTTGCATCTCATTAAGTGGTTTCGTAAGCTTAGATTTAAACTTAAATTTTGAGCTCAAAATCTGAGTAGTTGGGAATGGTTAAGTAGCACAAACTGAACTGTGTTCAGAGGTTTCAAATTTCAAATGATTATAAAAAACGGAAAAATGGGTCAATTGATTTGCGGTTTTCACTAAAACTATTCTTTATGTCGGTTTTTTATTGAAAACTAATTATAATGATAAATTTCAAGAAATGCTGACTGGGGGCGCTTTAGATTTTGGAGTATCGAACAACTATTTTTTGCAACTGATTAAATGATTTCGTCAGCGTAGACTTACACTTAAATTGTGAGCTCAAAATCTGAATAAATGGGAATGGTTAAGTAGCACAAACTGAACTGTGTTCAGAACGTTTAAATTTCAAATGATTGTAAAAAACGGAAAAATTGGTCGATTCGTTTGCAGTTTAAAATAAAACTATTTTTTAAGTCAATATCTTCTTAAAAATAAATTTTAAAGATAAATTTCAAAACATTCTGTTAGAGGGCGCCTTAAACTTCAGATTAACCTACAACTAATTTTAACCGTCATTATTATACTTAATTAATAGCTTGCAAAAACGTATTAAATGTTTCGGAAATCTTAGATTTAAACTTAAATTTTGAACTCAAATTCTGAATCGTTTAGAGGGGTTAAGAAGCGCAAACTGAAGTGTGTTCAGCAGTTGAAATTTAATCCCCCCCCCCCATCGAACAATGTTCAATTTTGCGCTACTTAAACACTCCCAACGATTCAGAATTTGAGTTCGAAATTTAAGTCTAAGCATTTGAAAGCATTTAATGAAATTAAAAAAAATAATAACGGTTAAAAATAGTTGCACGCTTCTCCAAAGTTTAAGGCGCCCTCTATCGGCATTTTGTGAAATTTATCTATAAAATTTATTATCAATAAAACACTGATTTAATGAGTAGTTTTAGCGAAAACCGCAAACGAATCGACCAATTTTTCCATTTTTTATTATCATTTGAAATTTGAATCGTCTGAATACGGTTGTGCTACTTAACCACACCCAACTATTCAGATTTTAAACTCAAAATTTAAGTTTAAGTCTAAGCTTGCGAAAACATTTAATCAGATTCAAAACATAACGGCAAAAAATAGTTGTTCGTTACTCCAAAATCTAAAGCGCCATCTATCGGCTTTTTTTTTTAAATTTATCTCTATAATATATTTTCAATAAAGTACGGACATATAGAATAGTTTTACTGAAAACCGCAAATCACTCGACCAATTTTTCCGTTTTTTATAATCTTTTGAAATTCGAATCCTCTGAACACACTTTAGTTTGTGGTACTTAGCCACTCCCAACTAATCTGATTTTGAGCCAAAAATTTAAGTTCGAGTTTAAGCTAACGAAGCAATTTAATGAGATGCAAAAAATAACTTAAAAAAATAGTGGTTCGTTACTCCAAAGTCTAAAACACCCTCTATCAGCATTTTTTGAAATTTATCTTTATAATTTATTTTCCAAGAAAATACTGAGATAAAGAATAGTTTTAGTGAAAACCGCCAATCAATGGACCAATTTTTCCGTTTTTTATATTTATTTCAAATTTTGGACCCTAAACTTTAATGGCGGCTATCTCCTTTGGAAAACGATTGGGACCCTTGGTTTCCTATTTAATATTATTTGTCTTAATGTGTACTATCACCATTCTTTTATTTTAAAAACAATTTAGAATCACCCTGTATATATATATATATATATATTCCTGAGAAAACCTTTAAAACAAACAATGTTAATTGTCCGGGATACGAAAATCTTCAAAATTTATGCAATAAAAAATTTTTTTATTAAAATATTTTCTATTTTTTCATGCTTAAAATGACATTTAAATCATGTTTCTGTCTCACTTAGAAAATGGAAAATGATTTTTTTTCTTTTTTATTTGTTTTCAAAATTTATCTTTCAAGCAATGATTATTATAAAGTGCATTCTTATGAAAATATATTTTTCTTCATGATAGGTTCACAATTTCTCGGATTTAAATTGTTATAACTCACTTGTTAATGATGAATGCTTCAAACTTGGAATATATTGTTTTTGGTTTATTTACTTTAATTTTGATTCAGCAAATTTGAAAAAAAAACTACTTTTCAATTTATGATGTTTTTTTTTAATGTTATTCGAAATCGATGACATAATTTCAAACTTGAAAGTAGGATTTTATTGCAACTGATTAATTAAAAAAAAGGAAAGAAAACATACTTTTCTTAAGTTATTTCATTAAATGTGCATTGTTTATATTTATTAGTCATTTGAAATCTGCT
Organism: Maratus speculifer; assembly: GCA_964019185.1. NCBI lineage: Eukaryota > Metazoa > Arthropoda > Arachnida > Araneae > Salticidae > Maratus > Maratus speculifer. Next base: position 255,165,374 of record OZ025292.1, read on the forward strand.
TCATTCATTAATTTCAATTGTGAAATTGTACAAATCGCTGTTTTTAATTAAAAGAAAATAAAAGGTTGGCAAGCATGATCTTGTGGAAATTTAAGAATATATTGAAATAAGATATACATTAAATAAAGAATGATCCTAAAATGATAATTTCTTATAACTATAGATTCGTTATTAAAGAATACTTTCGTATATGTAAGTTTAAATCTTATCTATAAATTATAGAGGTAATTTTTATGTAAATATAGTGGTGTTTAGCTGCACTCTACACTGTAAAAAAAAAAACTCCCTTACTTTACACCAAAAAGGGTGGCAACTAAGTTGCCACCCCAAGTGGTGTAATGAAATTCCACTTGTAAATTGGTGTAATGAGCCACCAACTATCAAATGGTAAACAAACACCATTTGTAGTGGCAACTTAGTTGCCACACTTTTGGGTGTAAAGTAAGTAATATGTTTAAAATGTACGTTATAATAAATTGTCTCAATTAAAGGGAAGTTTAGCACACTCTTTGCGTGAAGTTATTTTTTTTAAATTATGGCTGTATTAAATTTGAAATGTAATTTTTTAATTATTTTTTATTTTGCTACCATTTATTAAAGTACACTATATAAGTAGATGGTAAAAAAGGAAATTTTCTAATATTTACATGGTTTTAACAGCAAAATAAAAAATAATTTAAAGATTACATTTTAAATTAACACAGCCATAAATTAAAATAATTAGTTTCATGCAAAAAGGCTGCTAAATTCCCTTTTAATTGAGGTAATTTATTATAACATGCATTTTAAACATAATACTCAATTATTAAACAATGTAATTTAGTATATTTACATACTTAAAAACATAGTTATATGGGTCACATAGTGTGTTTGGGGGTTGGTGGGAGGAGGGAGCACAATGTATCTGCAGCATCTCTAAATTTCAGTATAGTTTCATTACTGTTTGTCACAGGTGTCACAAAATTGAAAAGTGTAAAAGCACAAATAAATTCTATTAAGTACATGTTTTTCGTTTATTTTGAAACTTTAAAAGATTTAATATTACAACTAAATACTATAAAAGAACATTACGCTTATATTTTGGCAAAGGTGATCTGGAAAACATATGTGAAAAAAATGTATCTAACAGTATTGTATGACCACTTTTGGATTTCAAGAATGAAGTAACATGCTATTTTGAAAATGTACGTTTTTTTTCACACAAAAAATCCCAATATGTTTATATATATAATTTTTTTTTACAAAAAAAGCGAAGAAACAAAAGACGATATTAACATAAATTTGGTGGCCCCTCAGTTTCCGCGCCCGGGGCGACCGCCCACTTCGCCCCCCCCCCGTTTCACACAGCTCTGAATGAACATACCGGCAGCCCACCCCCCTTTCATTGAAGTTCTAAGATTATTCATTAAATGTATTCAAATTCAAATAGGCATTAATGATGATTTTAATTATGTTGTACTAATTTAATAAATAGAAAAATAAAACCATGACAATCTCTTTAACTCTTTCAGTATCAACATATATATATAAACGAAATAAAAATAATGAAATTTTTGCTTCTAATAATCTAAAAACACATCAAAATACAAATATAAATTGCAAAAATGAATGTTTAAAACAAGATATAACACTATGTTTATTTAATTTCGTGTTAGTTCAAGTTATGCGGAATTCAAAGCAGTAGAACACTATAAAATCAAAACTAAATATTTACAGAGCTTTGGCTCTGTATACGAAAGTGACAATTTTACGACTTCTTTTATTATTAATTTTTATTTTTAAAATATCAAAAAAACTAGACTGCAAAATCACATTTTGCAAGTATCATGCATTTATTTAAAATATATTACACAAATACAAGTTTTTACAGAGAATTAAGAGTGATTGTATACAAAACAGAAAGAAAATAAACGTCACTTACTTATTTGAAAAAAATCCAAAACTTTGCAACAACACTGTGTTGCAGCTGACGGCCATCATTAGAATAAACTCTAATTCATCGTAGAATAGATTATTTCTTGTTTCTTAAAGTGTCCAAACTAATTGAAATAATCAAAACTATAAGTCGATAAAAGTTCTTAATATGAACTATGTCAGATATTTTTTAATCATTTTATTACTACGAAATATATTTGATATTCACAGAACAAAACAAAACGTTTTCAACTAAGCGCCATTTTGCATATCCAATGATCCCACCCCCCGCGCTGGATTTCATAATCACCGACTTCCTATTGCTGGATTAAAAAACACCTGCCGTTGTGTTGATAAATTCAATAAAGTCTTTTAGAGAGCGCATTGTAACGATTTCTAGTGATTCAGAACGCCTATTTTTTTAAGAGTTGTGATATGTCATTGAAAGTGTAAAGTAACATTTATTTTGGTATTGGCGCTCAAAAAATAATACATTTACACCTTATTTCACATCTTATACAACCGAAGTAAATGTGATAAAACTCTTTATTTTTTACAGTGTAATGGTATTGAAAATTATATAAAAAAATGTTTATAAAAATGCTCAGTGTAATGTATTAACTCCTAATACTTACCAAACAAACAATATCTATTTTTAAGAACTTTAATTTTTGATCTCCAGAAAAATGCAATATTTTCATTTGCAATTTAATATATCTTTACTGATATGCATATATTTAAACAGAGTTTCCACACAGATTTGGGCCCCACCAGTGGCCGAGAGGTTCTGACCTCTCAACTAATAGACGGCAGGTGCTGGGTTCGAACCCAATCGCGGCTGTCGGCCTAACCGTCCGGATTTTTCGTGGTTTTCTTCGAACCTTGCGTAAATACGGGTTAGGTTTACTTAGAAAGACCCAACCACGAAGGGCATACCCACTGGACCTATATCCCTAGGGTAGATAATCGATCAACAAAAATAAACCAAAGCAAACCACAGAGATTTGACTCTTTCCATCATCCGAATTCCATAACACAAGTACAGATTTGGAAGAGAATAAATATTTCTATTCAATTAGACATGGATGTACCTTATGCCCTATATTTTCTAATTTTGAAGATAAAGATTTATTGAACAAATTTCTAATTTCTACAGAACTTGAACAAAATTAATTTACATCCAGTATTTATTTTAAACATCTTTACGCAAAGATAGCTTTTGTTGTGTCATGCAATAATACGATTTAAAATAATAAGAAGATATTTACACACACACATATATGTATATATTTTTATGGTATCTTTTATATATTTTAATACATAACAAAGGTAGCTCAAAATATTTTTTAGCAATATTATAAATATTATGCGCTAAGGCAATTGTTGCGATGCACGTAACCTTAGCGTATTGTCATCACGATTTCTACTATGTAGTTTTCTGATACCACTTTATAAAATTTTCGTTTAAAGTAATATATCGTTTAATTAAAGCTATTTTGGGATTTAATATACTATTTAAGGATAATATTAGATGTTTAATGTTGTAATAATTAATTTTAATGTTAAATTCAATGTCTTGATATACTTATAGTTTTTACATCTATTAAAAATTCAAATTTTTATAATAAATTAGAAGAATGAATACTTGTCCTATGGAAAAGGCTAGAATATTTATGAATATGGTGCTGAGAAGTCATTTGGTATAACTCTACGGTAGATTATGTAAGGTCATTTTTTACTAGTTCTTGAAAAGAGATATAGGTGATAATGAATTATTTAATCTAATAGTACTGTGAATTATTGCAAACTAGTAATTGTTGTGATGGTTGTAGTTATTTAGGTAATGAAGTTATGAATATTTAGAGTTTTGAGTATTGCTTTTTCATTATGTACTTATTATATATACTTACATTTTTAGTTATACTCAAGATCTAAGTCGTTGGTAAATAGCATAAGTTAAGTTACTAGTTTACCTAATTATAATTTTTATTTATTAATTTTTTACATTTTCTTCAAATATTTTGCAACTACATATAATATATTTCGTGTGCATTATTGTTGTTTCAACATTATATTATGGCAATACTAAGCAAAATTCTAGACACTGGCAAGATACACGATGAATCTTCGCAGTGTAGTACCCATTACGGGAACAATAATGGTGTTTAATTATGGTGAACAATTATGTGCTCTTTCTCTATTATTTTTTCAGAAATGTTTAGATGTTAGATGTAAGACTTGTCCATTTGCTTCTCAGTCACAAATTGTTTCAGATCCACATATTTCTACTTTTTATAAGGCATTTAATGTAATTTATTATGTAAGATGTAACATATGCAATTCTAAATATAAAGGTGAAACATCTGGTCCATTCCGTATACATATAAATCAACACCATTCAGATTCTAATAAAAATTAAGCAAAAAAATAAACAGTCTACTGCTGAAATTCAGTATTTTCATAAACATAACTTTAAAAATACTACAATTGAAATAACACAAATAAAAAAAATTGAACGTCTTTATTTGGAATCTTCGTACATGAAATATTATAATACAATTTATCCATATGGACTTAACAGTGAAGTATTCAAAGATCTGTTAAAGTTTTTTCTCCATAAACAACACTGCTTATTATTCACCTATTTATCATAGTTAAAATCATCAAAATAATCATAAAACTACACGGAACAAGAGAGAAAAATGTTCATCAACTTTAATTGCTTCGAAAAAACTATAACTAAACAAATAAACAATCTGCATAATAATTATATAAAAGATTACAATTGGTTATTATTACAAAAATACATATTTTCTATTAAAAACAAACATATTTTATAATATTTAAATTTATTTTGGAGTAAAACATGCTCTGAGCTTTTCTCAGATATTTCTTACATTTTAATTATGACTAGAGTTGATCTTTTCAATATTAATTTACTAAAAAAACTTAAAGCTCAAATTACTAATACTCAAATGGTAATAACTTTTTCTTATCAAATATTTAATGCAATAAATATAAATTCTATAATAAATAACAAAAACTGTAATTTTCCTATAAATAATATTCAAGTATCACAAATTTTTAAATATCCAAGAACTATAGAAAGGTAGACATTTAACTACAATTCGTTCTCAAAAAATACATCTGCTGATAGCACTTATCCCTGTAAATGCAATGACCCCTCTCTAAAAAAATACGTTAATAATGATCATGGACATCCAAATATTGTAGAAGTTTTTACGTTAAAAAAATTTATGAGTTATGGCACTAAGTGTAAAATTCCATCCAAATTAAATATTAATTCTATAATAAAACAATTAATATATGATATAGATATATTTATTTATAAAATTGCCATATATTACAACAAATCTAATCAATATTTCAATCAATGGAAAATTTCAGTTATTGATAAATTGACTAAGGTTTTAAAATATAATATTTCACATATGGATTATATAGATACAAAGCATTTTTTCCAGCAAATCACTAAATTGCAACAAAACTTTGTAATCACTTATGTGGACAAATCTCCAAATAATTATGCAATAATATGTAAATCCTATTATCAACAACGGCTTAAATCCAGTACATATTTAAATAACTCATTTCAAAAAGATAATGATCAAATAATTGTAAACAATCGTAAAATTAGTGGTTTTTATAAATTATTAGACACATTAACTCTGCTAATTTTAAATATCCATATCTAGTTCTTATACCCAACTTTTATAAAAAAAAAAAAACAATTAATTTTAGAATAGTTACATTTGGTTGTAATACTTATAATAATATATCTAATAAACTTCCATTAAAAATTCTTAATCAAATATATACAATAACAAAAACCAGTGATAATACACATTGTACAAAGTATAGCTATGAACTGGTCAATATAATGAAAAATCTTAAATATATAAAAAAATATAACTACATATGACTTGAAAGATCTTTTTAATAATATAAATTTATAAGATCTACATAATATAATAAATGCACTATTTAAAAAATATAAACATGATTTGAATATATCAACGAACATCGATACTGATTATTTTCTTACTTTAACAGCTTTCATTATCTATAATATTTTCATAATGCAAGATAACAAAATATATATACAAAAAAGTCAGTATACCACAAGGTGGGTGTACATTTAGTATATTATCAGACTTATATCATTATGAACGTAAATATTTTCATAATAAGATACATTTATATCGATATACTGATGATATAATTTTAATTGACATTTATATAACAGTATATCTCAATTCCCAGTAGATTATCCAGCTAATTTAGAAATTACAAAAAAATTGCTTTCTAAAAATACCATTAACTTTTTACAGCTTAAAATTATATTAAAAGAAAAAAATAATAAATGATATATATGACAAACGGACTGAATATAATTTTAAGGTTAATACATTTACTAATTTTAAATCCTGTCTTCACAATTCTGTATATCGTAATATAATCCTTAACTATTTATGTATAATAAAATGTTTATGTTCTTCTCATCTAATTAATGCAAATATTAAAAAGCTAGTTTATGATGCAATAAATAATGGTTTTCCTAAAAAAAATCACATATTCTTTAATATACAATTAGTTATTACATGATCTCAAAAATAATTAAGAGATTGCATAAAAAAGTACATAAAAATAATTAAAACAAAAAATAATAAAAAAATTAAAAATGTAAAAAATATAAAAAAGTTATATAATAGAATGGCTGGGTGGGTAGATGTTAGAGTACGGCGGATGGCGGTGTTGTCTGGATAATACGCAATGGTTAATTAATATTTTTAAAAATTGAGAGTGGGAAATGCATTTGTTAAATTCAAAAACATATTATAATAGATATTTAATTGACTAATGAATGGATAATTGTATAGTTACATCAGTGAATTCCTATAATATAATTTAACTAATTTACATTATTATATTGTAACTAAATTCTAATAAAATGGAGACATATCATACAATTTCTAAGTGTATAAGGTAAATGTATCAATTATCTATTTTTAAATCTTAAATCGTCTTATTTATATTTATTTATTTACTATAATCATGTTAACGATAATTATTTTTATTTTTCTCTTTTCATTCTGCTATCCAATTTGGTAGTATTGATGTGCATTGTTTTTTTTTGTTGTTGTTGTTGTTTTTCTTCATTTGGTTTTGGTTTTGTATGTGTTGGTAGTCCCAAATTTGTACTGTTTTACTTTTTCATGGCAAATACGGAGATGATACCACATACTTCATTTGTAGTTGAAAAGTATTTGGGACCTGAAGATTGTGCTTTGATTCTACAATTCATTTTAATTATTTATTTTTCCCTCTATCTTCACAGTACTATAAGTTATTAAATTCAATGCTTCATATATTGTAATGCGATTATTGGTTTTATATATTTACATATATATATTTCACTAGTTAGCGAAGGAAATACAGTTTTAAAGGGTGTTTGTTTAGTTGAACTTTAATGGCTTTTAAAATAACAAATAAATAAATACATAAATGGACATTTAGAATATTTTATACAATGTATTGTATTCACACATAACACTTGCCTAGCAAACAATATCTATTTTTATGAATTGCAATTTCGGAACTCTCTAAACATGTAAGATTTACATTTGCAATTTATATTTCCTTACTGATATGCATTTATTGAAACAGAGTTTCCAAATACTTTTGACTCTTTTCATCATCCAAATTCGATAATACAAGTGCAGTTTTGGAAAAGAATAAATATTTCTACTCAATTGCTCATGGATGTATCTCATGCCCTACATTTTCTACTTTTGAAAATAATGGTTTATGGTTTATATTTCTAATTTCATATATTCTCATAACTTGAATAAATTTAATTTGCATCCATCAATTATTTTGGACATTTTTACGTAATGATAGCGTTTGTTGTGTTACAGAATGCGATTTGAAATAATAATAAATAATTAATTAAATATATATATATACATACGCACAGGGTGCAATATATCGCGGACGTTTAATTTCATAAACGTTTGTCGTAGACATATAGTCCCAGTTACAAAAAAATTTCAAATGAATTATTATTCATGTTGTGGCATTGTTTAAAGCAAAAGATCATTTAAAAAAATATACGAAGTTAAAAATTATGTATGGTTCGCCCAATATCTACAGTATTTAGTAAAAGGTTTCATATCTCATAAGAGATATAACACATAAGAGATATTTTTTACTTTTGTACTACAAAAATTGACACAGTTTGAAATATTTGAACATAATTTTTTCCTTTCATTAAGGTATTGTTTTAATATGAATTAAAGTAATTCGAGATCGAAGTCAGGGTTCAATGTCCTTTTTTCGGTGAAAACATCTATAAACTGTATTGTTAAATCGGGCTATCATCAAAGAGGGTTGTTTTATTTAAAAATTTTACCTGGCTTTTAGGGGTCGTATACAAAGTGAAGTATGAAACATTGAAGTTAAACAAAAAAATAAATATCAGTTTTTTATATCCTAAAACGTTCTGCTATAAAAACTGAATATATTAAATGCCGGAATCTACTAGATATATTTTTAGTGGCCGAACAACATTCAAATGTCAAAGTAGATAGTATCGGTGCCCGAAAAATAAAACATACTCACTAAGAACTCAATAAATCGCAGCAGGCTGTAAACAAACAGTCTAGCTATAACAAAGAGAAAAAAATCTGAATTATTCAAATTAGAATAGTACAACGTCAAACGTCTGTAGCAATGTCAGACGTTCTGGATGAAACACGATCCATGACGAGTACTAGATATGATAATCTGCGCCGAGATCGCAATAACTACTAAATAGAAATAATGCACATTTAAGTAAATAAATTTCCTAGTTTAAAGTAAGTTTTCTTGTTTTTTATTATTATTAAGAAATACTTTCATGTATGTTAGTTTAAAACTTACCTAAAAATTACAATATTGTATTTTTTGTAAATATAGTGTTTATTCATTTGCACTCTAATGGTATTTTAAATAACAATAAAAAAAATAAATATTTAAGAATTGTTACACAGTGTGATATATTCACACATAATGCTTGTGAGACAACAGTATCTATTTTTAAGAACTTTAATTTTCTCCCCTTTCTCCTTCTTTAATTTTTTCTTTAACCCGGGAGAACGCGCGCTTACTCAGGGTATGAATGTTTTTAACTTTGCCACCAATAAAATCAAATTATAACTGTCACTTTATGAAGACAGAGACAATTCTTTCAAATTTTACGATAAAATAAGTTGCAGATTACTTTTAAAAAATTAGTGGTTACAATTGTAAAAACCATACGCACTCCGAGTCTTTTAGGCCCTGCGCGCGTCCTCCCGGGTTAATAACTCCAGAAAAATGCAAGATTTTCATTTGCAATTTATATTCCTTTACTGATACACATTTACTGAAACAGTTTTTCCACATAGATTTGACCTTTTCCATCATCCGAATCTGATATCACAAGTGCAGATTAGGAAGAGAGTAAATATTTTTACTTAATTACTCATGGATGTACCTTATACCCTACATTTTCTACTTTTAAAGATATGGCTTTATTCTAATATCAAATGTTCACTGAAATTTAACAAAATTAATTTACACCCAGCAGTTATTTTATACATCTTTATTGAACAATAGCGTTTCTTATGTAACATAATAATGCTATTTAAAATTTGAAATAATAATAATTTGTACACAGATATGTATATACGTACATGCATGTATGTATGTATATACATCAGTTTCAAATATGTAAATTATTGCAAATGCGGGTGCTAAAGCAGATCTCAAAAATTGAAACATGTAAATATTCCAAAAATTGCAATAAATTTTGTTTTTATAGAGCAGCAGATGCATAATGTATGAAATTGAGAAAAACCAAGAAAGATTAAAGTATTAAAATAAAATATATAAATGTCACAGGTCAAACTATAAACCATTACTCATCAGCAGCCATCAGGAATGGCTCTATACATACCCGTCCCCATTATTTAAGCATAAAGTACTATTGGCTGGTTCCGTACGATGGCACAAACCTTGCATTAAACAAAGAGCAATAATTTAGAAAAAGTTTTTCAAAAATATATCAAAACCTAATTTATGAAAAACTATTATAAAACAAAATATTTTAAATTTAAGGCATCGAAATAATTACAATAGTAAAAAGCAAGCTAATGTCCCACCTCCATCTGAACCGACCATCTATTACAAAGAATATACAAACTTACTGAATAAACTCATGTACATCCAACTAGTGACAAAATATTTTAAACTCAATCGAATTTCTTTCCGAAATACAAAAAACAAATTATTTTGTTCCAAGTTTTTTTAAATCAAAATTAAACATTCAATAAAAAGGAAAATATGATTTCTAGAACATTGAAATAGCTGTGCTACATAAATCATTCAGTAAGCAGACACAGTAATAATTTTATGCATTTGTGTTTTAAAGGGATTAGAAAATCATGAAGATAAATTGTAGTATCAGTAAAAAAAATAAAACTTTAAAGATATCTTAGATATGAATCATCGGGAAAATGCAGAATTATTATTTGTATTTAATATTTTTTTTTCTATACATTAAAACTTGGATTTATAACGAGGACAGTTCATTCTAAAAGCGGAAATCGATGGTACCATGGAAATTTTAAATTAAAAGATTATTACTCGATTACTGAGACATTAAATTTTTGTCCTATATTTTAACTTAATAAAAGTAAGGCCATATCAAATATACATTTGAAATGTTCCTAAAACTTTCACAGTATTAGTTTATTTAACGATTCAAAAATTGGTAATTTTCCATTAGAAATGATATTTTTAGTATTGTACTTTAATAAGAATGAATATATTAGAAATTTGAAATGCATCATTTATCTAAAATTATACAATTCAGCCATAATAGATTGATGTTAGTTACCGTAAAAAAAAATAAGAATTTATTTTTAATCCTTTATTTCTCAAAGGTGCTTTAATGCACCACGATGTTCTATTCAAACTAAAATATACACTACATGGCCAAAGATGACCGTCTACTTGCGATTTTTGACATTTTGTTAAAAAATAAATGATGTTGAAAAATACTTGAGAAATCATTCTGAAATCTTAAGTATGAAACATAATAGTACGCGTCACTCATTCCCATGAATATTTTCTCCCGAAACTTCATAGAGGACCATCAACAAATTGAAACAGGACGAAAATCTTTTCAATAAGCCTGTCAAAACTAATGTAGTAAAAACGTTCAAACTGTAGATTATGATTAAGTGGCTTAGTGTAATAAACAAATTTCATATTTATACGGATAGCATGTACACTCGTAGAAATATTTAGGTTTTTATAAAAACAGTCAGAATTTTTTTTCTATTTTTTGCTTATAATTTGTAGAGTTCTTAGTATAAAACAATGCTCTTTTCCGAAAATATCACAAAAGCATTGTACACAATACCCTCTAATCAGAATTACAAAATAATAAAAATTGTATGAAAAATGAGCAGTTTTATTAATTGCGCATGCGCCAGAGTTATCAAAATTTCATTTTCATATTGTGTTAGCTAAATGTATAGAGCAACTCTTGTAAAAATCTCAAAAACATAACTTGAAAATTCTCAAAGTATTCGTCGATAGAATAAGCACAAAATCCGTTATTCCAAAAATGAAGCAAAAAGATGAGAGTTTGTATTCATTTCTCCATTGTTTAGACCCAATATATAAAACACAATGTGGCACGTATTACCATATTTGGATACAACCTCTCAGGTTTTTGCTAAGAACCATCAATTATTTATTCGAAATTCAAAAGTGGTGACTCGTAGGGAAATAGCAAAAGACGTCTTAAAAATGCCCTAAAGTACGATTTCTAAAAAATCTCAGGAAATAATGAACCTAATACAAAGTAATGGTTACAAATCAATGGTGACATTCTCTGATCTTATACATACTATACTTTATCGTGTCATTACTATCACCTTCAGTTGGAAGAAGCAGCAGATGTTTTTAAAAAATCTTTAAAAAACATTCTAAATTATGTTTTTTTTTTATGGAATGTTATGAAATACCAAACCGATTTCGAAATCAATGTTGGCAAGTTTATGGTGACAATCTCTGTTTTATCGTTGGTGCTTTATCTTATTCCGCTACTACCAGGCAGAAGATAGGTGGTTAGACAAGAAACTAGGAAGTTGACATGATGAGTAATTTTAAGATGTAAATACGTACAAAGAAGTTTATTTCTAAAAAATTCAAAACTTTAAGTGACTATTGAAATGATCGCATGAAATGAGTACACCCGTTTCAAAATACTTTCTTAATTATCATTTTTTTAAAAATTCGTTTTAATTCTTTTTTAAATCTGATTTCATTCTAAATCACTGAAATAATAAATATTGTCAAACCGAGGCTTAATTATAATTTTTTAAATTTTTCCTAAAAGTGTAATTTCTAAAAATGTCCTAATGAAAAATAATAATAATTAATAAAAAATTCCTAATAAAAGTTTCCTAATTTTCCTAAAAATAAAATAAAAAGAAGACATACATTACCACATCGCCTATTTCGACTATAATGCGAGCAAGTCCAACGGTTACGCTAGTTATAAATAAAAAAAAAGTTTATACATTTTCAAGTTAATCATAACACATAATGTGTATTTTAAATTTTCTACAATAAATGGATTTTTCAAAATATCTAATGCGCCAAAATAATTATTTAATGTTCTGTAATTTAGTAAGTGGTAATAAGAAAATAAAATCCATCTAAAGATTTTAATTAGCGAAAATTGGAAAAGTGTGAAGCTTCCTTTTGTAATTGATCCTCCTTCATCGACATATATTTATTGTAACTGGAATCCCGAACTGATCCAGCTTTCTCCATTATCCAAAATCAATAGCGGCTGAAGATTAGAAAGAGCCTATTGTAAGTGAATTAGAATGAATGAAGTATATACTGTTATGTAGCTTATATTAACTGAAATAAAATGTATATGTACACATACCTATATATTTGTCCTTTACGCACTTTATATAACGCATATAATAATAAAATTTATTTATAAACCATCTTCTAAACTTAAAACAACGTATAAAGCGCTAATAAGTACTTAATAAAACACTTAAAATATAATAAAAAGTTTCTTATTCTCACCAGTATGTTTATAAGTACAGTAGAACCTGGATTAACCGAGATTCGATGTACGGAGTTTCGTTTAACCAAGTCGATATATCTGAATCTTTTCTTTAATAGTCTGAATCCTTTTTTTCTTTCTTATTCTTTATTTTTGTGAATGAACCTTTAAAAAAAATTGCATTTTTTTAGTTCATTGTCTATGTACTTAAAATATTTGGAGAAAGGAGCGATGTTACACCGAATAATTTTGTGTTGCTCATAAGTTGGCTTGAGAAGTAAGCCAAGGAAAGAAAATTGGGAGTACTAGGAAATGGCTACTTCGTTGCTTGTGAATTGTAACAGTAAATTATTTTTTTTTATTACTATAGTTCTTTAAATCATAATTTGAAATTATATTTTCTTATTTAAATCAAGTAAAAATATCTCACAATTATATTAACTTTTTTTTTTAAACCTTCCTACCCTATTCAAATTTAACTCAATCTTGATAAAAACATTTCACACCAAAATTGTTATTTAAAATATTTTAATATATTTAGTTGCCCTTTTTTTTTCTCTGAAGCTGTTATTTATCTTTCTTTATGAAAAACGTTCTGGTTCGAATCGTATAAAACAAATTATAGTTATGGGTCGATTAGACCCATTCAGGGTAGGATGGTTAAAATACATCTTTTAATATTTAACTAGCGAACTACGCCCGCTAGCTGGGCCACTTTTTTAAAACGAACCTCGGTATTAAGCAGTATATAATAAGCAAAAAATTTCATTTAATAAGCAAGTCTTGGTGTTCGAATCCTCAAGCACAAAAAAAGTAAATTAAAGAGCCATGGTCCCGTTAAAAATACGTGATTTCACACTGTGAGCCACGTGTACTTGAAAAAAAAAGATTGTGGATCGGAACTATGGTCGCTTCGCGCCCATAGTCCCGTTAAAAATATTTGGTTTTGCACGGTGGGCACTACGCGCCCTTAAGACATTTTTCCGTATTTTTTAGTTCATCAGAAGCAGATTTTTACGCAGATTCTGAATATGTAATCAGTTTTTTTCTAATTTAAAAACTGTCTGCATGATGGTTTAAGAAATAACGCGCAAAAAAAACGCAATTAGCGCCGGTAGAAAAAGCGATTTTCGGCTGTTTCTTCTTTTAGTCAAAGAGGAAAAGTTCAGGTTCTTCACCGCAAGGTAGCGCAGTGTTCTGCCTCGGAGCTCCGTTTGAGCGCCGTTTGGGATTTGGGACATTTTTCGTTCCGATTCCCAAGGGGTTTTTAATGCATAACTTTTTTAATTTTGGTCCCACGGTCTCGAAAATGCCCGAAATGACTTCCCCGGAATATTTCCAATCGAAAGACACCTCTCGCGACTTCCAACTCGCCCGCGTTGCGAACTGTAATCGGCTTCAAGCAGACAGACAGAGGCGCACGGATTTTATTAGTATAGATTTATTATAGAAAAAACTTTCAATTTGCTTTTTAAAATTTACTACTAGTAGCTGATTTTTTTAAAAATTTGCTGAAGTATTGAATTCAATTGTTATATTTACTTTTATCATAAAGAAAGCATTCCTTTGTTTGTTATTCTAAGAGACGTTAAGTTTGCAAAAGAGACGAGTTTTTATGCACATTTTCTATTAACCGAGATTTCTGATATCCGAGGTACCAGTTCTCTGTTCGGATAATCGATGTTACACTGTGTTTTCAAAGATATTTATTATAAAACAAAACCATGTTCATTAGTAGTGCTGGCATGATAGTGACAAAAAATATATTAGCGTACGTAGAAGGTAAAAAAACGACAATCTTTAATTTTTAAATATATGTCATTTATTATGTTTAACTATTGAATTTTTATAATTGATACTAATTCAAAATTATTTCATTGTAACGAAAATTTTGATAACTGTAAAATAACATAACCAATGCAACTGTAACAATCAAACTATTACTTCATTTTGATCTGATTTTTTAAATATAGTATTAACTATATGCAAAATTGTTTATTTTTTATTTTTTTTATTTGCTTAAAACAAAATGGTTTTTGTATGCAAGACACTTTAGTATAAGCTGTATAGTTGTCAAGTAGTTACTTTATTTTGTATTGAAGATTTACTTAGTCTGTTAACTTTTAAATACTACTATCTGTAATACTGTCTACTTATTACTATAAATGGCTAAGATGGTTGTGTTTTTTTTATTTTTAATGAATGTTTTTCAAATATATTTTATAATTGAATCCGAAAATTTTCTTCGTCTTTAATCGTCAAGTCCAGAATTTTCGCAAATTTTAATTTTCAAAAGATAAAAAGAAAAAAATAGCAAAAAACCTGATAATAAAAAATAGATGTGATGTGTGTATTTAATCCTTTACGGCGCAAAGGAAATTCATTGGTCGAGTGTTGACATTAATGACTGACACCGCAATTAAAAAAACAGCTTCATTTGTTAATAAAGAAAAGCTGTATTTCACTCATTAAATAAGCCCTCAATTTTTTTACGAAAATTCCGGTGCCAACGTGGCGTTTGGGAATTAAAATTATTGGTGGTTTAATAGATATACCTCCGCGCCGCAAGGGGTTAAAGTTAAAAAGACAAAAAAATGTGGAAATATGATTCTATAAAATAGATGCAATAATTGTGTTTTTTTAACATTTAATAATTCATTTTTATGTACATTTTAGCTACGAATTCAAAAATGATCTTTCTTTTTAATCAACACATAATAATTTTTGACAATACCAAAATTTCGACAATTTCTAAAACTAAAATGTAATAAAATCGCAAAAATCTGATACTTTAAAATGCATGGAAAATTTTTTTCATTATAATTTATTCAATTTTTGGCTTTCATTGGAGATTCTACAGCAACACTGTTCAAGAGTCCCATGAGTAGGGCCATGCGGCTCATTTAATCTGCGAAGTTCAGTGGTATTTCACATTAAAGCTGATTACAAAAAACTTTTTACTTAAATAGCTATTATGAGATTATTGAGGTAATTCAGTAAAATGTCTCAATCATCTTTTTTTTCAAGATTTCTTTGTACAAGTAATAAATAAATATAGTTTAAAAAAACTAAAAAACACGCTTTTTAAGTATATCAAGCTAAAAAGTGAAAAATAATTCGTGCTATAAGCTGAAAACCAAAATAGGTGAAAAATACTATATTACTATAAAATCATTGTTATTATAGAAATCAATTAATAAGCAATAAATAAAATTATCGTGGAAAAAAAAGCGTGGGGTGCTCCATCTACCATGCTCCATCTATCAGTTCTTAAGGAGCACCCCACGCTTTTTTTCCACGATAATTTTATTTATTGCTTATTAATTGATTTCTATAATAACAATGATTTTATAGTAATATAGTATTTTTTATCTATTTTCGTTTTCAGCTTATAGTACGAATTATTTTTCACTTTTTGCTTTGATATACTTAAAAAGCGTGTTTTTTAGTTTTTTTAAACTATATTTATTTTTCACTTTTTAGTTTGATTATTTTAAAAGCGTGGTTTTTAGTTTTTTTAAACTATATTTATATTTAATACAAAAACAAAATTAATCGGTTGGATAGTTTCAGAGTAATTGGTGAACATACATAGAAAAAAAAATACATACGCGTCGAATTGATAACTTCCTCTTCCTTTTCTGAAGCAGGTTAAAAATAAAAATTGTAATACGGAATTTTTTTTTTTATTTAACATAGATGTAAATAATGTCAGGAGCAGGGCTCGAACCCACAATCTCTTTCGAAAAACAGAGCTTCAATCCAGCGCCTTAGATCGCTCAGCCATGCTGTCTACACTCCATTCAGTGAACGTATTGAACACTTTTAATCAGCGAAAAATCATTAATTTTATTAGTTTTGCCTAAGTACTAAAAAAATACTGAACCAATTTCGATGAAACTGAAGTGGTACCAATTCGAGAGTATCGTCTTTCATTTAACACTAAAACCAAGTTAATCGGTTGCATGGTTTCTGAGTAATCGGTGAACATACATAAAATAAGAAGAATTAGAAACTAACAAACTCACAAACATACAGGTGAAGTTAATAAAAGCGTGGTAAAAATATTTAGCTTAAGTTACTCAGAGATAGCGCGAGATAAACGTAGAATTTATGCATGTGAAACAAATCATATGTCTCTCTGAGGCTCGCCCCATGTGCTCTTGGATAGTATTACTGTATGAATTGCCAATATAAGTGAAAAAATAAATTATTATGAAAAAAGTTTCATATATATTGCAGTAAAAAGGGCATGTCCATTCTTATCACTTTTTGGCTGTATTTCCTTTTTTACATCGTTTGCTATCTTTATTAATTATTCATGTTTATTTTTTATTCAATAGCCTATTAAGTTATTGTAACGTTTACGTCTTTTTATTAAATAGTCTATTCATTTATTATACCCTTTAATATCTTTTATTTATCTTTATTATATATACTTACATTTCTATTCAACCGGTTTTTTTCTATTAAAACTCTTTACTTATTTATCTTTTTTTAAATATAATTTATTAATTATCTTGATTTACAATAACATTTATTCTACATATTTTATTTTTCTCTTTCTGTCTTTAAACTTTCCAGTTTTATCTACTTGTTTTTGTTTATTTCACATGTTTACTTCCAAGTCTTCACTATCAACAGTCTATATTCAATCAGGATCATGTAAATTGATGGCAATGACGACAGTTTATCACGGCCGCCACTATATCGCGAAGAGCTTGAATTCTTACTGAACATTACTTGCACACTCTTTCGTCACATTGATTCCTCATTTGAGAACAATCAACAGTTATTGTGTAATAATCTTTTATTTAATAGACTGACTCATATAAATATCAGTCAGTTCATGCATTCAGTACCGTATATTTTTGCCTTTATGTTCGCCTTATATGTTTGTTCCTTGCGTTTGTCTTACTATCCGTTTAGTTATTGACTAAATTTCTTCGACATCGTCAAGCAGCAATTTTGGTCAGTGACGTTTACTGAACGAGTTCTTTCAATTGTTTATTTTCGTTTGGTAATCAAGATCATCCAGATGATTATTTTAAAGCTGGTGGCCTTTTAAATAAATGCTCTAGTAATGGACTGTATAAACTATCTACAATCATACTAGTAGTGTTTGAGTCATGGCGTCGGTAGTTGTACAGTTAAGTGAAAGATAAGCTTTTTATGTACAGACAAGGATGACTCGAGTAAGAAATCATCTTAGGGACGACAGTTCGTCACCTGAAAATAATAAGGTTCTATCTGTGTTTTTGAAAAAATTGGCTTACTGATATAGAAAGGTTCTATTTGTATCTATGAAGGCATTTTTGCATCAAAAATATGTTATATATAATTTGCATATTGTATAACGATTATGTTGTAACATTATCTTTAATCCAGAAATGACTTTATAGATACAAATAGAACATTTCAATATCGATAAGACATTTTATTCAAAAACACAGTTTGAAACTTCGTATTCTCAGATGACGAGTTGTCTTTTCTGTTTCATCTGTAAACTACTGATACTTTTTCTTCTTGTCCAAGGTTTATAAAATCTAACCGCCAGCAGACAGTCTCTCACTTTTTAATTTATTTCGTTATTTTTTTATCTAATGTTTCATGTAAAATTTTTGTACGAATGCTATTAAATTTTAAACGAAGAAAACTTTTAAATTTTAGTGGTAAGAGATTGCCCGCAGACGCCTCCTCTGTTCTTGCCTAAACACAAAGAGTTCATGTTTAAAGCAATACTCTGGATTATCAAAGCAAGAAAGATAATTGATTGCTTATTTTATTAGATTTGAAGTCAGTTATTTTTATTTTTTAATTTTCAAATAAATGTAACTTAATAGTATATTCTGAATAGCAAATTAAATATTTAAATATTGTTTTTTCTTGTATGTTAAATTTTATGTATTGTTTTACCTTTTTCCTTTATATTTAAAATAAACATTAGATTGTTAATACATTTATTTGTGCTTATTTTTCCACTATGCATTTTGATTATAATTTAGTTTTTTGATTTACAGGATTTTAACTTTGTCATTTTTAAATATTAATAGGCTTAAAAATTTACAGCAACTTTACCATAGCAAATTTTATTTTAATCATTATTAGATTAAAATTTATCTTTAATGTTTAATCTATCATCTATTTTAAAATGTTGGCTCTTGGTCATATATTTTTTTTTCAGTTTGAAATTTAACGTTTGCCAAAACCCCCTCTATTATGTTAAAAAAAATTAATTTTCGAATTCACAGCTGCAAGATACATACGAATCAATTGTCAGATGTTAAAAAACTTGGCGCTGCTCAAATTTTGCAAGCTAATGTTATTAGACTCTTTTAAATAAAGTAGCTTTTAAAACTATATCATTATTTCAAAATCTTCTCGGATAAAATTATAATTGAAAAATTAAATTATAATTTCTAACCTAAAGAAAACAAACGTGACATATTACTTTTTTCGAAGTTCCATTTTTAAACTGGATACCGTATCTTTAAAAAATGCATAAACTTTGCCAATAAAAGTGTTAAAATGAGTTGTTTTTATAATATATTTTCATTCCAAATTTAATTTCTTTGTAATGAAATTAAAATATTTTCTTTTCTCATTTCTGGCCAAAAGGAAATAAATCTGTCATGAAACGTTTCTCAAAAGAAAACATTATTATGTTTTATTTTTCTACGTCTTTTGTTCTTTATTTCTTTTTCAATGAATTCAGCAGTGCATTCGAAGTTTAAATTAGATTATTTGTCTGTGCAAAAGAAAAATTTAAAAATCTCTAAACATTAACTTCAATCTGTCGGCTTTGTTTCCTTTGGTACATTCTAAGTGTTAAGACTTTTTTTTAAGCATACGTACTTAAAATGTATTTTTTTAAGTATCTAAATTAAATTTCAGATTTAAATCACCGTTATTTAAATATACAATAAAGGACTTGTTTTTTAAATTAGATTTCTGGGTATTTTCAAAAGGGATTTTATTCATAATGTGTATGTATAATCAATATCTAAAATAAGATTTCTTTTTTTATTTCAATGTTAAAGTAATCATTGTGACAGTTTGTTTTTAATTTGATGAGTCTATAAAACGATATCCTAAACTAACAATTTATAAAGCTACCAATAACTTATGGGACCAGATTACCCTTACAGCACAAAAAGCTTTTATCAAGCTATATGCAAGTTGCATTTTTCAAGTCAACAAATTAGCATGAAACTTGACAGATAACGTTTGAAATCTTAATGGAAGTTTTAATCACACATCAAAGTTTACACGGCTCTAACTTGTTTTTAACTAGAAATGACAAATTTGTTTCATGCTTATTTCTCTTGCTTGTCTTAAACTTGGCATTGCAAACTTAGTTGATTGATCAAAACATCGAGGCAAAGCATATGTGCTTGCAGCTTTTGTTTCATTCATTTTAAATCAAGTTTAAATGGCGCAAGGGAGATCTTGAGTGATTTATTATGTGAGATTTCGTAAGCTCGGAATTAGATTCGTAAGCTCTTGAATTGCAAAGCATTAATTGGAAAGTTTATCTAAATGGAAAAACAAACTTGTGCGATCCCTGGACAATAGTCTTCATTATAAAATCACATTCACATCTGTAAAAGAACAGAATGGTGTCCTGTCTGATTTGGATGCATTATTAATCAAAACGGACTTTAAGCGGAACGTACTGTTTATAGAAAACCCATAGCCAGCGAATCCTTTACCACTCATATTGTTCAAGCACCATCTTCTTTAAACGTTTGTGCAGTTAAAAATTTTATCCAAAGAGCTTTCACAGTGTGACCCCAGTACAGGTAAATAAGAAAATAAGCAAAATGTATGATATTGAAGAAACAACAGATAAGAATAAAGCGCCATAGAAAGATTAATTATGAGCTTGAAGAATAAGAAGAAAATAATTTTCAATTCATGAAATTCCATGTTATGCGCTTTACGGTAATTTCCTGTGTTCTTTGAAAGATTGAAACATGAACGAATTAAATTCGATAAATTCTTGTTGCAAAAACTCCACTGAAATGAAAAATACAGTATGTAAGAAAATAGATCCAATTGAATGAAACCAATATACAGGAGTAAATGAAACACATCACCGAAAAAAAAGATAAAACAATGCAATTTTAACTAGCATGTTTAACGGAAAACAGTAAACTAAAATCCAGTTACATATAACAGATATCGTTCTTTATTTCTAATCAATGACCAAGCCCCTACCTGCCGAGTTGTCTCAGCTTAACGGGTTAGATACCTGGTATCGGAGCAGGTGACCGCCTAATCGCTGCTTAGCAGCAATAAACTTGTTTCTTTCGCTTCGCAAGTCTTCATATCTGCAGTACGTACTTCTCGTTTGAGCATACTTTGTTTTGTCGGTTATTTAACATTACATCCTGTTGTTTGTACTGCAAATTGCTACTCAAGCTCGTCTCGTAATTTAGAACATTGATCAGATGACAAGACCTTCATCTGGCAAGGCACCTCTAGAGGTATATTTCACAGGTAACTTGGAGGACTTTGCACCCACGGCAGATTTTACATGCACCAGGCGCCATTAGCGGACATGAAGGAATTTTTTTGGTGCTCTACTATGATAAGCACCCGGGTCGGCTATTTAGATTAATTGTTTTTTTTTTTTGGTAATCCTTGTGTTTATTGCACATTGGGTTAACTGTGTGATTTACTGCCGCACACCTAGTATCCATCTTACCAGACGAAATGGGGCTGCATGATTTTGAGTCTAAACGGTGGTACTGAACTTAGCTGAGAGTGCGGACAATTTTGAGGGAATGATAAGAACAGAGAGTGACCAAAAAGCTAAGTCGTACCGCAGAAGGGAAAATTTTGCGCCGAAAGGGAAGACAACCTAGAGTGTTGCAGAGGGAGACAATATCATGCTTTTCTACAACTTCGAACGAGAAAAACTGTCCCGTTAGATCGGATCCGTTAATTAGTGCGGACAGGATCCTGTTGCACTTAATAAAAAGGCGAGCTGTCAAAAAAAAATTATAATAAAAATAAAAATAAATTAAATATATGTATACATATATATATTTGTGTATAAATAAATATAAATATATATGCATATACACATACATATACATAAAGAAAAAAGTTTAAAAACCTATTTAGATAAAAAAAAAAGATAAATAAAAATATTTAAATAAATAAATAATAAGTAAAAAATAAATAATAATAATAAATAAATAAATATTTGAATTTAAAATTTAAAAACAATAAATTAATCAATAAATAAATTAAAAATAAATAAACAAATAAAATAAAATAAAATGAATTAAAAAAATAAAACAAGTTGAATGAAGATTCTGCCATTGCAGAATTCAGTTTCACCTCCGATTAGAAAAAAAAGTCGATAGAGGTCTTTTAGAAGGGCGACACCGTTTTGAATGCAATGAACTAACTTGAGTTTTCTTGTGTTTATCAATATAATAACAAACAAAACGGCGTGAAATACCCAATTGATTAGCAATTTCTCTCTGAGTCATTGGAATTGCGGAATAATAAAGAGATACAATTTGACGTGCTACTTCTTCATTGACTAGATTCATGAAAAATAGAATTTTTTTTTAGTTTAACCGCTTTTTTATAGACTCTGAAAAAAAGGAAATGCATTTTAAGAATAAAAAGAGTGGAGTCCCACCAAATTCGACGAATGAAATGTTTAAAAGACTCGATCAATTTGATTTAAAAAAAGCAAAAGTAATTACATTATTGAATCAATATATAATAAATATATTTCCAAACTTAATATCAAGTTTGCCAGTTACAAATTTGCATGCAAATATTCGCACATCTTCAGTTAAAATTGTATTCTGAGTGCCGCCGAAATCCAGAAATTTTATTTTCTATGCACTCACAGAAAATAGTTTTATTAAAAAAACTAATTTCATATTTACTATGACATTATTTTCACTAACTGAAGTCATCTGAAAGTAAAATCTCAATCTCAGTGTCCACAATGAAAAGAAATATAGAAATGTAGTATCGTTATGAGTAAAAATGCGATGCTTTAAATAGTGATGTCATTTTCTCTTCAAATGTTTTTTTTTAAGTTACTGTTATTAGTAATATGAAAAAGGCATCCGTAATAATATTGTAATTCCCATTTACCTGGTTGCTGAATGACATAATTTTCCTCATTTGAAATTTTTCTTATTTTGCTTTAGACATTAATTTTTATCATAAATTATTTTCTGTTATTTTTTTACATTATTGATATTATTTCTCAGTAAATATATTTTTTTTTACCTCAATTGGTGCATAATTATACAAAATCATTTTATTTTGGTTAAATTTTATGAAAACAATTAACTTTTTTTCAAAAATGCTAGGACAAGTTCACTGATGAAATAAAGCTTCTGACAGGTGGAAAGTGATAATGGAAAATAAATTTTAATTATCGAGAAAAAAGCTAAACTGAGTTGCCACCATTTTGAAGAACTATCGTAAAAAGCATTTAAAATTGAAAATAAAATATGAAAATGGATATAAATTAAAAAATAGCTAAAATGGGCACAACTACAAATAAATAGCTTTCATTTAAAAAAATAATTATCAAAATCGGTTGAGTAGAAAATTCAGGACTGATTAAAAATCAGCCAGTTTTTTTTAAATATATAGATTATATGAATGTCTCGTTTTAAGGGCCAGATTATGAAAAAGTGGGCCACTATTTTTGACACGACACTTTTTAGCTTGTCTGAAAGAAATAGCATCGGAGGCTAATAAAATAAATCCTCACATTTTCTTTTCGCCGCCTGCCTCAGTGGACTACTTAAAGGGGGGGGGGGACATCGTTATACAACCTGCAGGGACGGATATATGGCGTCGAAGATGGGTGAAGCTTTTTACTGTGTCATATTGCACAACTTGCTGAACCGTTGTTGACATGCGCCACATTGCAATTCATGTGTAGCGGGGATCGAGTTGCGGGCTGAGGTTACAGCTGATGTTGTCCGACTATCGGACACCACAGGTGGACTTAGAGCAGAAACAGTTTTTTTTTAATTTTCTCTTTCTTTTATAGTCGTTAGGGGATTCCTAGGTTTTTTATATCTTTTAAGTTTTTTAGTTTTATTTTTACATCACAGTGAACGGAGAAAAGCGCCGGAGGCGGTTGAAGCTTCCTACTATTTCATAATGCATAACTTGCTCAACCGTTGGTGACATTCGTTATTCTTCCAATTCATATGTTGCGGGCCATGGTTACAGCTGATGTTGTGCGGCTACCGCATACTGCTAGAGGGCATAAGACAAACACATACAGGTTTAAATTATTTATTTAGCAATATAAGTAAATCGAAAGCCTTTTTTTAGCATATTTCATATAACACATAATAATTAACATATAAGGTAATTGTACCCTATATGGACAGGGCTCTCAATATGGACACCCCTAATATTTTTAAAGGTAATAATTTTGATTGAGAGATGGCTAAACATTTTCGCGAAGAAAAGCAGTTGAAAAGATAATTAAGTCTGGAAAGTGTAAAAATTCCATTTAAGAGGTAACTTGTTATTTCGAGATGTGCCGATCTTAATTACTTGTAAGCTTAAATTCTTATTAGATATGGTAAAATTACATTAAATGTTGAAAAGTGGGGTATTTTAGAAAGCTAATAAAACATATTTTCGATTGCTATTGCATATTTTGCTTAAAATAATTTTCCTTATTCATTTGGTACAACATTTAGTAAAACTACGCCCGGTTCCCAATATGGACAGCTTATGTCCCCATCGATTACCACTGTAAGAAAGAAGAAAATTCAACGTTGCTAAGCAATAACTTGAAAAGTCATCAAAGTGGTAAAATCTGTTCAACAAGATGCTATTTGAACAATCCCCCCAAAACAACCTTGCAGAAAAATAAAAAAGCCCCCCCCCCCAGTAGGATATCTGTTGGCTAAATCGTAGGTACCAATGGCATGACTTCCTCAACAAAGGAGAGCTGGTACTGCTTCTTTTGCAGTATTGATGCTTTTTCAAACATGCGGCCATGCATCATATGTGGCAGATATGTTCATGAGGATTATGTGGGACTTACTGCCCATGTTGAAAAAGTTTCTATTTGTCCTTGCTGTAAGGACTGAGTAATATCAGATGTAAATTCGCAGACAGATGCAATGAAGCTAAGCAAAGCCAACAATATTAGTTCATAATATTTAAGTAACTAAGGCGCTTTGCATGGGTCTTCGAATGGAAAAACCGAGAATCCCCCCCCCCTTCTAAAATACATGTTCTGAAGATATTTACTGTCCCCCCTTCTCTTCGGAACATTTTAGGATAAATTTTTTTTATTCCCTTTCCTCTAAAATCCATTGGAAAAGTGGCTCTTCCATAAACACTGTGTAGAAAGTCAATAAGGAAACACCTGTCCATAATAGGGACAGGTAGTTCCTTATATGGACACTTGTAAACATTTTTTGTTTTTATCATTTAAATTAAACCAGAATAATTACAAGGTCGCTAATTTTAATAATGATAGTCAATAGTCCAAGGATAGTGGTCACATATTTTTGGAGTCCTATGACTTGTACATAGGGGTGAAAAAAATACATTTTCCTTAGGGTTTCCATATTCGGTACATGTACCTTATCACTTAACATATAGTATTATGTCCCTGTTTGGTTACCGAAGTGAAAGGGCTTTCAGTTTTATGTGTTTGTTTGCTTTAAATTTTTGATACTGTCGCAGTTTTCTTGGAGCCACCTGATTAGTGTTTTTGCTTTATTTTGTACGTATTTGTTTTTACCTAGTTGTTCGTGCCAGTGTTTATCATTATTTGCTCATATGTTTACCACATAGTACTTTTGGATAAGTGGTTAGTGGAGTAGATAACCTTTAGGCGTACTCTCCGAGTCGTATTCACAATCCGGAGTGTCCGTTTGTTGAATCTATGGAGATACGTTGGAAATGCTACATGTGCTGTGTAAAGTTGTGAGAGTAAGAAGTCACTTACGAATCTGCTTATTTATTTTATTTTATTTTATTTTATTTTATTTTTATTTTTTTGCGTTCTGTTTTCCACTGTTCACAGCCAGCCATTTTGTTTATACCTTCCTTAGAATCGTTTCTTCTTTCCGAATCACGACATTTCTGTCATTTTACCGCAAAACAATCAGAGAGCTTTTTTATACGATAAATGCAAGAAACAAAGTTTATTTCTTTATTATTTCTTCATTGTATCATTATAGAGTATAAACTTTTTTATGTGGCTAATTCTTACCTGTAAGATTCTCGTGTATAAGAATAGCGAAGAAAAATCTTGACTGACTTTTAAAGTTGTTTATAAGTGGTCTATATTTTTCATGAAAATTTTAGAATTGTCACTAAAAGTAATAAAAATTGTTCTAAAATTAAATGCACCAGTTGGAATTTTGATATTTTGTTAAAATTCTTCCTTCACTTTTATAGAGAAATTTCAAAAATAAATATTTTGTAATGCAGTAATGGATTATTTAGCCGTAATAGTTACATAATTTTCATATCACTTTGACAAAATATTTTGATAAAATAAATTCTATTAATAAGATAGAATCCTAACCTATCATTAAAATTTGAACACATAGAAAAGAGTCTTTGCTTAACTATGAAACATTATATTTCGGAATTATACCCAAAAATCCTGATACAAATGTCATAATAAGTGTATCTAGCATACCATTTAGTAGCTAAAAAAAATGACTCAAGTGCAAAGAAAAAATAAACGTCTCTGAAATTTTTTTTTGCAATTGAAAAATTATTTTCCTTCGTGGTAAACATTCAGTGTAATCGTGCATCTCGTATTCAAATAAATGTTCGGTTCATTTCATGTCAACATATTTAAGGATATTCAGAATTTTCTCATCCTCCTCTCTTTAAAATTTTGTTTATTCTTTGGATTGTTTAAGAAGAAAATAAAAACGAATTTCAATCTAAACTTTTCCTAAAGCGAGAAATTGATGACATATATATTTGAATATAACTTTAGATATATGAATATGTTTGAATATAACTTTGAATGCAAAGTACAATACAAATTTTCAATAATAATAATGTGGAGTGTCTCATTTTAACTTACTTACTTAGCATACATTTAAAAATATGAATGTCATGGAATGTCACGTTCAATTTAAATTAAAACAATGAATTTATTGGGAATTATTTTTTTTAATTAAAACCAGTTATAAACAATTTTAGATAATTACTGTTTGCCATTGAAACATATTCCATAAGTATAATTAGAATCATTAGTTTTTATTTAAACAGCGTTAAATTTTATATGTTGAATAAAAGTGAAGAGTACGAATGTTTTTTGTAGCTACAACGGTGTACAAAAGGTATTAATAAAATATTATGCAATTTTAAACTGAGAAATCAGTGCATTTAGAAATTATCCAGTTTTATTTGTTTATAGAACGCACTAAAAACAAATTTCATGATTTTCATACAATGACGCAAGACTGCCAGATATATAAAACTACTATCAAGTATAACTGTGGAAATACATTCCAGATTGCCAAATACGTATATGAAATTAAAAATAATCCTTTTCTTCTTAATAATTATTCAAATATTTGCAACAAACTTAATATTGTTTATCTGCTAAGAAAACATGTTTTGTAAAAAATTTTGATTATAATAGTAGAAATCATATCAATATAAATGACGACCTTTTTTTAAGTTCTGAAGAAGGAAGTGGAGAGTTTTGTAAGTTCAGTCAGAAATGCAAAATAGGTTTTTAATTATTTTTATTAGAATTGCTAAAAAAATAATCATTCAGATATTTAACAAAAATTTTATATCCGTGAAATATGAAGTATTAGAGAAATTCAATTACAACTGAAACAGAAGACTGAAAAGATTTACAATAGTCAAATATCTACAGCAGCTTTTCTTAAATTATGGATCGCGGAAGATGTTTTGATGGTCTCCGAAAAATCGTGGTTTGGCATAAAAGTACAGGGTGGTCATAAAAAAACTTTGCCAATATATGGAGCTCTAGCGGCCAGTCCGTTCAACCGATCGAGGTGAAATTTCAGATATAGCTATTAAGAGGTATGAGCTCGAGATTCTGTGAACGGCAACAAAATTGCGCTCACGGTTACGGTTATAGTTACAAAAATTCGAAAATTTCCAATGACAACACCTATTTTTTTCATCGCAAAATGCTCAGCGCATGCGAAAACCCTAAAGAGCGTTGGAACTGTATGATTATTGCAATAAATGGACGCGTTATGCTCGCGTAAATTGAACTCTACGAACGGCCCCTATAAAACACGACCAAGGCGCACGAAGAAAGTTTGAATATGACAGAGACAAAATACCAATCACGGAACATCGTTTGCCAGATAGTCAGCGTAGAAAACAGATAAAAAGTAGGGTGGGAATATTAGCTCTTCAGTCGGAGCTCGCAGATGCCAACAAAATGACTTCGTTCGTGGTGAGTTTGTAAAACTATTATCAAAATGAGATGAATGCTGTGAAAACCTGGCGCGTTTAACGTCGAAACTATCCCAAAATACGTGGCCTATGCATTTCCAAGCTCTTCGTGATTTAGTAATGAAATTCGAAGTAATTGGCTGCACCTGTGATAGTCTACGATCCGGACGACCAACTGTTTTTGAAGATACTGTTGTGGAAGTGCATCACATAGAGACAAGAGGACGAATGCAAACTACAAAGTTGCGTCTCGTGTATTTGATATACCAAAAACATTGGTCCTAAAGTTACTGCACTCTGTAATCCGCATGTTTCTTTACCTGCACCAGCGCACCCAGATGTTGGGAGTGAGAGACCATCAACAACATATAGACTTTGTTAATGAATTTCTTATCCAATATGATGGTGATAACAATCGACTTCTTCACATATTATGAACGGACGAGGCACATTTCACCTTAACTGGTAACGTGAATGGCTTCGGCGATCCCCCGACCTCACTTATATAGATTTCAGATTCTGGGGATATCTAAAATCTAGAGTGTACATGTGCAATCCGCAAACTTTGCCGGATTTGAAAGATTCTATCAAACGTGAGATTGCAAACATCCCTCATGCGATATAACGTTCGGCTGTATTTTCCACAGTCTCCACCATGCATTGTGTAATATCCTGTGGTAGCACCCATGTGGAAAATATGTAATCTAAATAAAAGTTTTTTTCGATCTGTGTTGTAATCAGAGATTGGTGTACTGACTCTGTGTCATATGCATATTTACTTTTTGCGCCCCAATCGTGTTTTTTATGGGGAGGGGGAATGCAGAACAGTTTATTGTGCGTGCATAACATGTCCATTTCTTGCTATACACGTACGGTTCCAACGCTCTTTAGAGTTTTCGCAAGGCGCTGGGAATTTTGCGATGAAAACAGTACATTACAAATATACAGATTTAACAGTAACTATTAATTCAAGAAAAATCCTTAATTTCATACTGAATAAGTGTACGAGCAGAATATCCAGAAACATCTAAATCTAAATTGAGTTAAATATGAGATACTTGATATGTGAGCTACTTTTTTTTTTACTTTGCTGTTTTTGAAAAACAAGTTCAAAAAAAGCTGTGTAAAAATTGTATTAAGGTTTAAATTATCCAATTTTAACCCTCATGTAGATGTCCAACACCAATGCAAGATACCTCACTGATTTTAAAGCTTTGTTTAGATATTAATTGAACGTATTTGGATTATCTTTGTAGTATGTAAATTGTTTTAATTATCTTTCATATTATACGCACTGAGATTATTAATTCTTATTTTTGATGGATAATGTATATTTCTCCCAAAATTTTATTTTTTTCATTTGTTAGGTTAGCTAAAAGCTTACAGGATTCAATTCCTCTATTGATATACCCCTTTAGATTAGGTGAATCGCGTTTTTTTCCTTTTTTTTAACTTAGAGGTGGTTCGCATATCAAAAAAGGTTGGAAGCCGCTTATCTGTAGGTATTGCGTCAATCATGTTTGAAAAAATTTCACTTCCTTTTATGATACCATATAAAAGAACATCATTTTATTCGATCCCCTTCCGCCACTTGATATTTTTGTACATTAAGAATATTTTAAGTTGAAGTATAAAATGAAGAATAATAAGTTGAGCTTTTCTTAGCCTGATAAGCCTAATAACTTTATATATTTCCAAATGTTTTCATATGTTCAACATATAAAGAAGGCGAGAAAGGTTTCCCATACAGGTACACACTGTTTTCGAGCAAAAGTCTAATATTGTTTGTTCTGGTTAGATATTTTAATATTCACCATATTCACCATACTGATAATTAATTTTATGGAAACTTGCGTTTAATAGATAATATACATTACGAAAAGTTTATTCTTGGTTAAGTTGTAAAGCTATTTTTTCCTTACATACAAAGTTTTTATGGTGTTAATATATAGTTTAATATCTATAGTTACATCATGCCAGATGATTTAGTTTTCAGATTTGTTAAATGTGTTACAAATGAAGAGAAACGCGATTTTTTTTTAACGAACTTTTATATACTTCGAATTTTTAATATTAAAAACAGTACTATAGATCCTACAACATGCAAAATTAACTAAAAAATTTTGAAAAAATATATGACCGTATCTGGCATTTAATGTCAATAGGTTTCTAACCATTTTTTTCTTCTTAAGTCCTGGCACTGTTTAACGGAATTAATACTATAATTTTATTTCTTTAGTAAACATTTGACAAAAAATTCCAATAACAAACATATGAAACACATGAAAGGAGCATTGAACTATTGAAAGACAATACAGAACTTCATTTTCTTGAATTCAAAACAGTTTTTTTTTTCGAAACATGAAATTTTAAATAATCAGGCAAACTGATATCCAAAAAATAGACGACTGATAAAAAATAAAATTATCTGTACGTTTGTTTTCTTTTATTTCCGATTTTACTGAAAATAAAATAATGAAAAAATTAGAGGTAGAAGACGTTAATTTAATCCTTGGAAGAAAATTACAACGATCAACTTATGTCACATTGTTTTATAGAAAAACGCTTTTTCCTCGTACATAAATCTCGATTTACGGGCATTCCGAAAAGTGTTGAAGTTGAGGTACGTATTGTAGTAGAATTGTAAAAGGATTGTTGATAACGATTTCCGAAAAAATACTGGTAAAAAGCCGAGATATTAAATCATTGAAGACCCGATTGATTTGAACGTACATAATCATATTGGCGACGTACTTTATGTGTCATCGGCCTTTAAAAACGAAATTACAACTTTTTTAGAATATATTTTTGCAATGCAATGCCCAGTATAAATTTAAAAGCAATAAACTTCAAATTGTTAGAAACAGGCTAATTTCATTAGAAATTATCGAATACTATGGGATTCGCGACTAGTTGGCATGCAGTGGATCTTTCAATATATTGTTCCGTTTTTTTAAATGTTACTAAAAACTATTTTGAATTACGTGGCGCGTACCAAGACGGATTTGTAACTTTCCAACCTCTTTTCGAAACGCGTTTAGCACAGTGGCAAGTTTAAACTTTGAAAAAGCTTTTGTTTAGCTGCAATGTAAAAGGAAATTATGCTGAATTTAGTTTTATGAAATGCCAAATGAAGTTTAAATATGCACTATTTTTACATTCAGTATTGGATGAAGTTCTACAAGAAAACAGATTAGGGAAAGATTAAAAAAAAAAGTTGTATGGAATAACATTATTTGACATTGCTTAGTCTTCATATCTCTTTGGACTTTTATGGTATACACTTTTATACTTTTCTAGTATACGGGGTGAGTCATAAATATCGAAACAATACGAATTTAATATTGCCTCTAGACCCATACTTCCAATTGCAAAAATTCATAAAATAAGGGGAAATTTCTGATAAGTTAAGTTGCAACTCTATGGGGGTCTATTTGAAAAAATACGAAAATTAAATTTTTATACGGCCCGCGTAGGGCAAAATTCCCAATTAGGAAATTATTTCTTATCCATTCCTAAATTTAACAAAAAAATTTAATCAAAATATCTAAAAACTTGACAGCGATATTAAAATTCGAAATTCTCCAAAATTCGAGACTTACACCACTTTACCACTTTAATTGTTTATTAGTAAATGTCGATTGAAGACAGTGCCACACATATAGACATAACAAAGCAGCGTATTTAATTAAATCTAAACTTCTTTTCGAAATATGTTGATAGTCTCCACGAATCGAAATATCTAGGTCCGCTCCCAAACCGAGCCATACGGGGGAAAATTCGGCCCTGCCTGAAAAAAATGTTAAAATGATAACCCGGACTGGTCTCAAATATAGTTTAAATCATAGCCCAGTTCAGCCGCAAATTTCTACATAGTTTTTTTAATTCGGTGTCGGAAAAAAATTATTTCGTATGGAGAGTTCTGACAAAAAATTCTTTTTATAGCTTTCCGTTTTTTATATTTATACTTTTTATTATTTAGAAAGCGACAAAGGCTGTAATATATATACAGGGTGAACATAAATTTCCCGCCCATTTTCCAGAAATAATTAATGCATGGGTTTTATATTACAGGGGAATGATTATTCAAGGATATGCTGACAACAGAAAAACGAACTGCGGTTGTAGGGGCACATTCGCGTGGTCAGACATTCGAGGAGGTCAGAGAAACGTTTCGTAGAAAATCTGGAAGAGAGGCTCCAACACGAAGAAATATCGGGAAAATGGTGAACAAATGGTGGAATTTTTTGCTTGGGGGTTTATCAAGGAACAGGTCTACAAAACTAAGGTTACAAATGTGACAGTCCTAAAACAACCCATAAGCCAAGCCTGCGATATAATCACCGTGGTGATGTTGGAAAAAATGTTTAGAGTACACTGAACCGATGGGAAACTTGTTTCGATCTTGATGGACATCACGTTGAAAAGTACAAATATGCTGTATAATACTACTGAAATATAAAATTCATGAATAAATTTTTTCTAGAAAATGGGCTGGGACTTTATATTCACTCTGTATTTTATCAACGAATATCTATTTATGTGTTAATATTCGATTTATTTTAATACAATTATTCCATATCCCATGCGTTGGAGACTTTGAAAAATGTTATACAGTAAACCTTTTAAGATAGAATCACATAGGAAAGAAAAAATACGTTATAGACAGATGCCCTCCGTAGGAGGTGCAATTGGAGTTTAATTTTTTTTTATCAGGTATCATTGTATTTTTTTTATCAGGTATCATTGTCAGAATTCCGTAATAGGCAGATTTTTTTTCACTGGTTTTATGTTACTTATTTTTTTAGCCTTAAAGTTTTTTTTTTTTTTTTTTTTTTTTTTTTTGTAAAATAAAGTTTTTAAATCCTGTGTGCTTTTGTAAAAATTTCGATTGAGCCGAATTTTTTTTATTTTATGCATATATTGAGCCAGTCAGAGACAAAAATTACGGCAATACGAGACAATACGGGTTTTGTCGACACCGGGATTGAAAATTTCGTCCAGTGTGCACCTAGGAAGAAGGAAGCAGCCCCTTCTATATGAAAAGTACATTAGGTCCGACCTGGCGAGTCTTCAGAAAAAAGTGACGTCTCTGGCCCAGCCTGGGCCCAGAATACAGATTTTTTAACAGCTTCTCCAAGACGATAAAAAGTCTGAAGCTGTCAGGACTAAATTTAAAAAAAAGATTTAATCTGCATCTTAGAAAAAGCATTCTTTTAAATAACTGACAGACATTTAAAAACAGTACACTTTGTTTTTCTACATGATGATTTTTTCCCACTATTTCTTGTCTTAAAATTTAAAAAAAAACTTGAAACACGTCATTTTTTGATTTTTTAACGTACGATTAGTTTCGGCAAATTTAAAAAATATTTATTTTTGAAAATATAATTTTTTTTAAAGCTATACTATTTTTTCAATAAATATCTTTAATAGTTTTAAAATTAATATTAAAAAACAAAATTCCTGGAATAAAACTGAAATAAAAATTCCATCCTTAATTAAATGGAAAGAAATTGAAATCCGATAAATATTGTTACGAGTTATTATGATTTTTAGTTATCCCAATTAAATCAGTACTAACCATATGAAACTTTTATAAATTGCATGAGAAATTTTAGAATGTGGTTTTCTTAGCAAATTATTAGGCTAATCATCATAAAAAAAGAAAACAAATCAAAATTCAAAAGTTAAAAAAAAGGTTTTTTACATGTTTCCTAGAACTGTTAAAGTAACATTGTTTCTTGAATTGCACGGATTTCAATTTGTGTCTAACCTTTTAACACCTGATGAATTTTTTAAACGGCTATAACTTTGGAAATTTTGATGATATAAACATGCAACTTTTTGTGTCTTATTCAGGACTGAATAAGGAAAATTTTCCTAATTTGATTTTTTTTTCCAACAGAGGCCATATAAAAATTTAAATTCCTTATTTTTTCAACTAGCCCCCCCCCATGGAGTCGCAACTCATTATATCAATAATTTCACTTCTTTTATCAATTTTTGCAATTAGAAGTATGAATCTAAGGGCAATATTTTAGGGAGATAGCCTATTGTTTCGATATTTATGACTCACCCTGTATACAGCAATTCATAGATCGACGTTTTATAGCTTTTAACAATGTCTTATTACTCTTTTAGCATCAACTTTTTTAATAATACATTTAATAATTCATATATTTATTTACGGAACCCTCTGAGAGCGATTAATACTTGAACTTGAATATTTATTTAAGCATATTTTCAATACAAACATGTTAATTGTATCTCTAGTCAAATATATAAGTAAGATTTGTAATAAAAGAAAAAAACACATACTGAGAATGATTCAATATCCTAAAAATCTCCATTACTTGTCATTCTTATTCATTAAGATTGCTTAAATACAAGTAAAAAAAATATTTCAAGTTAAGCTTTTAATACACTGATAAATCAAATAGTTTACGATTTCCGCATGTTTTAGAATGTAGAATACAATATATATATTTTTAATAATAGTAGGGTAGTACAGTGTATTGAACTTTTCATGCGGTAATAAAAATACACGAGTGTCATTGTTAACAAAAGATAACTTGTTTTTAACTATTACAAAACAATTGTTCTCCTTGGTATAAAATTGGGAAATCTGAAGTATATATAAATCTTTTTATTGGTTGAATTCCGCAACTTATTTTATTTTATTCGTTTTATGGTTGGTCCATGCTTGATATCTAGAAATGGAATACATCTGTATTTTATTTTATTCGTTTTCTAATTAATCCATGTTTAAGATACAAAAATGGAATACTTCTGTTGCCCCGATGACAAAAAAGTATCAAAAACTACAAAAAAATTAATAACTGAAAATCAAATTTAGATACAGTTTTCAAACAAATTTCATTGAAAAGTAAATGATTTTTTAAATGTGCAATGTTTAGAAGTTTAATAATTTCAGTACGGAAAATTGTTAAACTGAAATTTCATTTAATATATGTTTATGATTATTCCAGAAATATTAACGTGACTCTAAATGTCCAGGCATATTAATAGGACTCTGCTATTTTGTAAGCTACGTTTTGATCGTCATAAAAATAATGTTAATATTGTTTTTTTAAATATATAAATCATAAGTTTAAAATTATAGTCTTTGAAAATGTTTTTTTCCAAATAGCCGTTGTAATATGTCAATTTATATGTATTTTTTTTATTTGATCTTTTATTATGTTTTTTTTTCTTTTCGAATGGCTGATGACTTTATAAAATAGTATATTGTAGTACATTCTTTACTGTTAGCTACACAAGAAAATGCATTAATATAACTGAAAACAGCATGTTTTTAATAAAATTTTGGCCCATTACTGAGATGTTATTACTGCAGATTACCGCAAGTAATTAAAGTAAAAAATACACATACATTTATTCTTCTTTCAAACTGTTTAGAAACTTGTGAGGCACTTATATTGTCATTCATGTCTAAAATAAAATAAAAAATATTTTTAGTTGTAATTTTATTATTTGACAAAAAAATCAATAATAAAAGTAAAACATATTACTGACATGAACTTTTGAATGTAATAGTTGTAAACTGTGCTGATTCAAGAGTGAAAGAAATTTTGTTTTTAAATAGAAAACTTCTGGTTGTTACCTGAAATATTGATACAATCACGAGAACAAGAATAAAAAATTGATGTTAGTCAAACATAAAGTATTCTGAAATTTCCTTTTGTAGTTTTTTTCTTTCTAAGCAAATGTTAACTGCAATCACATCACTGCTATTCAAATATATGTTGAGTTGCTATCATAAAATACAAACTGAAGAACATTCAGGAAGTTCCGACCCCCACTATTGACGTTTTTATTTTTTCAGAATGCTTAAGAAAAGAAAAAAGTGGAACTTTAACAGAAATAAACTTTCATTATAACGATAAATCTAATATCTTGATATTTACATACGTTTTTGAATGCAGAGTAGAGTGAAAGATCTAGATGATACTACGATAGTAAAGTATGGCATTTTTCACTAAAAAAAAGGAATAAATATCATGTTCGACTTGAAAAACAGAAGAAAAAATACAATTTCATTTTGAGAAACACCGAAAAAACTGGCAATAAATATATATCAATAAATATAAAAACTTTGTTAAATCACCATAAAAGAAAAATAACCATATCAATATAAATATCACCATAACCATAAAAATATCACCATAAATTTTTTTTATGGTGATTTAACAAAGTTTTTATATTTATTGATACAATTTCATTTCATTCTTTCATTGATTTAATGCACACATAGCAAAAAAAAAAAAAAAAAATGTTTATATTCAAAACATTAAATCTTCAAAACTATTAAAAATTTTCATTTAAATAAAAATATTTTAAACAAAATTTTTTAAAAATTTTTTCAAAAAATGTAGAAACATTGACCCTTCTTTGGATAGTGTCGTTTCTATATTATTTTAAATTTATATCAATGCAATTAAATAACAGTACATCACTGAACATTTCGAGTGTTAAATTAGTCGTGGGGAAATTTATTAATTGTAAAATATGTTCGTTGTTTGTAGCTAAATTAAATTTTGCTGATAGAGAATTTTAGTTTTTTTGAGAAATAGTTGTAAGTGCACAAGAGAAAAGAGAAAAGTTTAAAAAATAATTGGAAATTGTAGGTCAAAGTGGCAAATGATGTGCTTTCGTACTGTAACTAATTTTTATAACTATTCATATTTGATTCTATAAGAGTTCAACTTTTATGCAAAAATGCATGGATACAAAATTTATTACGATTACATATATTTAATTTATAAAGCAAAATTAATATGACTTAGTCTTAAATAACACATAATCAACATGGTAATGTATAATCAATATTTATCATTGGCTATCACTGAATTAATTACATATGATAGGATTTAAAAGAGTGAAACAAAGATTTAATAATAAGATTTATAATTCTGATTTGAATTTCATAAATTTTAAAATGACTCGACAAAATTCTGTAACGGTTACATATTTATATATATATAAAATTTCATACCATTCTGTTGGATTATTTTTACGTTGCTACATGCAGATAGACAGATAATTGGTTGATTCAGACGACAGTTATATGTTCTTTATATTTTTTAAAATTATGAACTAACTTAAAAAGGGACTCAAAAGATTATATAAAAAGGTTTTAATTGACCAAAAATATTGACACTCCTTTGAATTGTGTCGTTTTTACATTGTTTTAAATTCATACCAATGCAATTAAATAACAGTACATCACTGAACATTTCCAGTCTTAAATTAGTCGTGATGAAATTTATTCATTTTAAATGAAGTTTGTTGTTTGTAGCTACAAAAGAAAATTTTATTGATTTAGAATTTTTGTTTTTTGACAAATAATTGTGTGTGCACACGAGAAAAGATAAAACTTTAAAAAATAAATGGGAATTGTATGTCAATGTGGGAAATGAAATTCGTTCGTACTGTAACTGCAGTAGAACCTCCATTATCCGAAGTAATTGAGACCCATACTACTTCGGATAATCGAGAATTTTGGATAATCGAGAATTCATCAATAATCATCTAGTTTAATATGTAGTATCGTCATTGAACTGTTATTATGAATTATTTTAACTGTTAAATACTAAATTAATATTATAAACGAAAATAAATATATTTCTGAAACAAAAACTTACAGTGGTTTAATTTTTTTTTTTCGAGTTTCTTGTGAGAAGGAATTTTTAAAAAGGAAATTCTAAAATAATTATCTGCACTCATAGTTTAGAAAGGACGGCTTGCATACAAATGCAATGTGGGGGAGAAAAACCCTTAAAAATGCATGTTTAAGAGGAAAATTTTGGATGATAGTAGAAAGTGAAAAAAAGTGCAGAAGAAACCGACATCGGTTAATCGAGCAGAGTTTCAGTTAATCGAGGTTCGGATAATTGAGTTTCTATTGTAATTTTATAACTATTCAGACTTGATGCAATAAGTGTTGAACTTTTATGCAAAAATGCATGGATAAAAAATTTATTAAGATTACATATATTAAATTTAGTAATGCGGAATTAATATGACTTCATCTTAAATAAGACGTAATCAACATGACAATCCAGAATCATTATTTATCATTGGCTATCACTGAATTAATTACGTATGATAGGGTTTAAAAGAATGAATCAAACCTTTAATAATAAATTTTATGATTCTGATTCGGTTTTCATAAATTTTAAAATGACTCGACAAAATTCTGCAACAATTACATATATATATAATTTTTTACCATTAGGTTGGATGTTTTTTATGTTGTTATATGCGGATTGACAGCAAATTAGTTGTATCAGAAGACAGTTATCAGTGCTTCACATTTTTATACGAGGTATATTAAAAAATATCCGTTTGGCTATATAAAAAAGACGCTTACAGATACAAAAAAAAAAAAAAAAATATTATACATAATCTACAACTGTGAAACTACTTTTCAACATAGCTTCCAAAATTTGGTAACGACTTGTCGTAGCCTGCCTGTTGCGCTTTGTGTTTTCAACCATGTGGTTATGCGTTCTTTCAGTTCGTCATCATCGCTGAAGTGTTGACCACCAAGGAAAGATTTGATGTGAACTTATGGTTTTGCTTAACCTTCTCTTCAATTCGTAAACCAGTTCATCTGTAATCAAAGACGTGCATCCGCTTTGTTCTTTATCGTGAACTTGATTACATCCTTCATTAAACTGTCTGACCCATCATTAACCATTGAATCACTCATAGCATTTTGTCCGTAAACCTCGCAGATTTGCCGATAAATTTCACTTGGTTTAACTTTCTTTGCATTGAAAAAACGAGTCACAGATCTGATTTCACTAGCGGCGGCATTTTTAATTAAGGCTGACATCCCAAAGAAGCCCTACAAATAACTCATCGGTAGCAGCGATGTGAAAATGGCGTACATTTCTTCTCCTTCAGTCAGAGTAACTGCCGCGCATGCTCGAAATTGCGATCGCAGCGCTGCTGCGGTAAAAATAGAAACGGAACTTACTTCGTAATTATAAATTCACTTAAAAACGGACTCAAAAGATTCTCTAAAAAGGTTTTAGCTGACTAATCTTTTATAAAAATTGCATAGTAAAACTGTCAATAGAAAAATTTAACATGTTATTACAAGTTGACCTTTTTCATTTAAAACTGAAGCTGCAATGAATAATACAAAAAAATATATTTTGTTGTAAAATATTTTTAAAAAATCGTTTTTCTGTTCCATGCAATTTTAATATTTTGAAATATATTACCAATAATTGGTATTAAATTGAGAAGAAAGATTTCGGAAATTACTTGCTTTGGTTTTTCTTTTATTTTTCAAAGAACACGCCAAGTATACAATTCAAACAAAAATAGCTAAGTTTAGCAGTATATTTAAAAAAATTCTGTAACTAAACTTTGGATGCTGTTGAAAATAAAAAAAATTTAAATAATCTTTTTTACATTTTAATACATACTAAATAATTTTCTTTTAAAATTAAATATTATAATAAAATTTTGATACCTATATTTATGCATAAAATATCGGCCCATAAAAATAGCTTTTATTTAGTACTGTGCGTTGTAAAATTTGTCTAAACATTTTTAATAAAGCACAGCACCTTTTAAGGTGATAAAACCCTGTGTGTGTGTGTGCATACATGTATTGTATATATCTGAGTACGTATGCATTTATGTATATGATTGGCAGTAAAATTTACATCACAACAGAAATTTGAAATTGGTTCTCATTCTATCACATTAAAACAAAATAATCAACTTGTGCTAAAAAATAAGCTCACAATTAATAGAATTTTTGTTAAATAAAATGATAATAAAAAAAGTATCATTTCTTAAATTATACATATTTAAAAAAATTTACCGTACTATGTAGTATAATATGTAATTTAGAAAGGTTAAAGTTATTTTCAAATTTTGTTTACTTCAGTTTGAATTCAGAAATGTACATGTGAAATAAATCCTTCTTATATTATTTCAATACTGTAGATGTTACATATTTGTATGCTATATAAATATGATTCTCATATCTGCTCGAATAGTAGATTCTTTTACAGGTATGATTTTTTTAAATATAAAAGAAATAAATCTAAAAAAATCAAATCTTGAAAAGTGTACTCAAAAGGACCCTCTTGTGAAATAATGCTATTTATAAAAGCACGGTTAAAGAGAGTGTACGGATTTAAGTAATATATATGTAGGTACACCGCTGTGTACCGAAACAAAACGTACTATTCTAAAAAATCGGGCAGTAGATTGAATTAAAGCATTCTAATATTTCTGATTTTAGAATGTTTTTTTTAAATTAATAGTCCGTTAAGGATGTCGTCCAAATAAAACATCATACGTGTTGTGGACAAACGTACTTCATGTATGCATAAAAGAATAGTGTGTGGGTTTTCCAGAGACAAATAGGGTATGTTTGAAGTATTTAAGAATTCTTGTCTTATAAAATAGCATTAATAAATACACACAATTTCATTCAGAAAGGGTGATCATTCAACCTGTTAATTTGAAAAACAAAATACAAAAATTATTTTCTTTTCACTTTGAAAAGCTGAAAAGTAATGTAATTCGAACGCATTTAAACAATTTCTGTCCATACATCGTAATATGTCATGCCTTTTTTGTACACGTTTATAAAAAATAAAAATTAAGATTCTGCTTTTTAATATCTTTTATTTTTTCGTTAAAATTTTCTGCATGTAGGTAATGCATCGGAATTTCTTATTCTGTTCCGGTAAATAAGTGTAAATGGTACGCTTCATAATACAAATTATTGTTATGTTCAATATTATTATTACAATGCAATCGGAATAATTTAACTTTGATCGTATATTTGGAAATAAATTAATTTCATTTTTAAATGAACACGATTTTTTCTTAAATGAAATTATGAAAAGAAAGAGCCTCATTTTCTGAAATTGTAACACATATTTTAAAATATTCTTATTGTAGCCAATGTGAAACACTAAATTTCGCCCTATTGAAGAAATTGTACGATGTG
Organism: Maratus speculifer; assembly: GCA_964019185.1. Lineage (NCBI taxonomy): Eukaryota > Metazoa > Arthropoda > Arachnida > Araneae > Salticidae > Maratus > Maratus speculifer. The sequence continues at coordinate 255,206,884 of OZ025292.1, forward strand.
ATTACTTTCTTCAAAAATACAGATATACGGGAAATGAACTCTTCCTATAAAATCACTCAGAGTATGTTTAACTAATCAGAATAACTTTGGGCCAAGAGAGAAAACAGATTAAATCTGCTAAATCACTTGAGTTAATCGCAATGTTTTGGTCTCAAAATATAGATAGCAGCACTAGAGCCACTTTGGCGTCTAATTGGAAATAATTAGTCGAGATTCCAACATAGCAGAATGGATCAACGTTTCGTTAAGGTGGAGAAAAGTTATCCTAATTGACTGCACATTGAGCACTTTGCGTACACTCCTTCGAGAGATAGACCAACTCATCTGTTTTCTGATACAGAAAAGTGATACTGTGAGCCTCTCATACGAAAAACCCTGGATCCGTCCTCCCACTGTCTTATTGCCAAGAAACTGGTCATTCCATTTCGTTTTAGAGAAGCCAGAAATTTATATTCTCGCTAATTTTTGCCCACTCATTTATTTAATCAGTGATCGATGCGTTTTTCAGACAAACCTTTCTCCCTATAAGGTTTGGAGACTCCTTTAGCAATAATTTAAACCAGAATTTTTCTTATCAGAAACAGACAGTACTCTCTTAAAAAGTCAGCCACAAAATAGCTCAAGTTGAGCTGAAATCCACACATCTCAATGTTGAAAGGCAGCGTCTCGAAAAAGAGTTGATCTAACTCGAGTTTTAAACAATTTAAATGAAGTTGAGCTATTTAAATAACCAATTTTGATCAAGAAGATTTAATCGTTTGAAAAACAACTCTTTTATGATCGAAAAAATTACAGCTGTTTCATGAGAAGCCAAAGCAGCTCTTTCGTTTTAAGAGTGTACAAAGCTTGTAACTCAAAGTTTCATAACTCGACCATCTTTAGTGTAACATGATATGTACGCTTTTTACCTTATTTATTAGTGTAATCGAATTGGACGAATGTATAGAAAAATAAATTTTGTAACTTTTAAGATATATTACGTTCATTATGTTTCTATAGATCCTAATTATATGTTAAATACTTTTTGGAAAATTTAAAACATTTCATTAAATGGAACTATTTTTTTACGGCTAATGATTTAGGAATTAAAAACTGGGCACTGCTGAGAGTGTAAACCTCTTATAATAGGCTATTTATATCTTAGAAACTCAGATTCTAACTTAGGTTAGTCACAATTTATGAACCTTTTAATAAAAAATAGGTGAAACAGCCTCAAACTAGTTCCTTAATTTTTGTATAGTACTGAAAAATGCATTTAATTCTATATGTAGGGGAAGATGGGAATCCTTGAGCTACTTTTTAAATTTTAATTTTTTAATTTTTTTTATAATTTCTTAGGACAAAATAAAATACTGAAAATGAAAATTTCATATTTTTTCTTCAATTGAACCACTTTCAATTAATTTTGAACTATTTTTCTAAGTCTAATAAATTTTTATATTTTGATTTACATCGTGGCTCAAGTATCCCAATGAGGGGGATACTTGAGCCATGGTGCAGGGATACTTGAGCCAGTAAGGAAAAATACCTACATAAGTAATTTTTTTCGCTTTATTTTTGCGCAAATATTTTACAGAATGATAAATTATGATACATAAAATCCTTCAAAACCAATTGAGATTGGAATTCAGATGTTTCAGCTCTTTGGTAACATGTTTGAAGAACAAATTCAGAATGGTTCTAACACCACACATTTTTATTTGAATCTTTTTACTTTCATTTACTCAGTAGTGCCCTCTGTTGGGGACAATAGAGGTCATTTCTTTGATTTAAAAAAATGTTACAGTAACAGAGGTTACAATTTCAATATAAAATATTAGTCTTAATACATTATATTTAAAAATATTTTAATATTTTGGAACTAACTAATTAAAGTATTAGAGATTATGACCTGTAAAACAATTTTTAAAAGTTATTTTAATGTAATAAATGTTAAATTGAAAACTATGTTTACATTTATCTAAACAGGCTATTTTATTAATTAAAATGAAAAACAAAAATGATAATTTCATTTAAAGAATATACATTTAAAAAAAATATGCTCCTTTTTAGCCAGAAAAAATATATTAGTGAATATAAGGGCATAATTTTATTTTTTGTTTGTTTCACCCATGTCTAATTTCCTAGTGGGGATGGTTGAGCCAAGACTCAAGTATCCCCAATCTCACTGGCTCAAGTTGTAACGGATGTGTGCTCATACTGGGTGTTGAATGCAGAATATAAGATAAAACCAGTTTATTTAAAATGGTTAGGGCTCAAGGGCAGTGGAGCAGTTCTTTAATTTTAATAACTGGTAACAATACTGAGGGATTAAACTTATACTCACAGCTCCGGCACTAATTCAATCGAGGCACTTCGGATTACTTCTCACTTAAACATCAGCTAGACTGCTAGATAAAACTTTATTAGACAGCCCGTGGCTGCATATATATCTTTATTAACTTTGAAATAGTCAAGAGTAATTAATATTAACTCTTACCAACGGCTCACTTCTCGAATCGACTTCCAAAACTCCTTGTCAGCTTCCTGAAAGTTCGATAATACTTGATATAACTCGATCTGGATCAATCCGCTGCTTATCATCACCGCCTACTTGTCGGCTTACGCCGCTATACTCTACACACACTCAAATACCAAGCTTTTATATGCTGCAAACTGAGATACTACAAATTTACATATTACTTCTAACCGCGACATAACTGTAGAATCCGAGAAAGACACACACGCTCTAGAAAGTTAAAGTAAAAGGGAGGATAGATGTCGCTTTCACGCTTACACATGTTAAATCACGATCTCAAAAATGCTAGAGTGCCTTTATTACAAAGGTCACTCTCTCACAACCCCCCCCCCCCTCGGACTCTACAGAGAAAAAGGACTGGGCAAAATGCATGCCCTGGACTATTTCTTGTTATAAATTTCAAACCGTACAAAAAAACAAAGTGATGGGTGAAATCTAATGCCAAAACATAACTTTCAAAATATTGAACTTTAATCCACGACTACAAAAGCATCAGTCTGCATCAAATATTCACATATTCAATCACATTCATCCTCCTATCTTAAAAAAATCTCCATAAAACTTTCAAAACTTATAAAACTTCCAAATACAACAACTTCTTTTTAAGAATAACCCATCTCTCTGGGAGTGGCAAAATTCATCAAAACACTAAACTTATGAAATTTTCCTCAATACTGAAATAGAACTGTAACTTTACCAAAAATTTCTCCATAAAATAACTCCATGCTACAATAACTCTGAGCTACTACGTAATACCTAATACCCATAAGCCAATGAACTCACTCCCAAAAATTCGTTAGACCTAGCTCTACTTTAGCAATATTTGAGGTAAGATGCGTAGAGCTTTACATTGCTGTGCTTATGCAATAATAATCTATAAAATCAAACTTTACAAAACAAAGTGACGTCATCACATAACTCTTCATCTGTATTAACTAAAAGTAAAATAGCAGTATGAATATCTAACACAGGTATACTTCCCTGCAAGAAAATCACATTAACATTAAATTTTAATATAATACAATTTCATATTCAAATGTAACATAAAACTTCGCAACTTGCGGAAAACAACTTCCAACTAAAGTACAAACGCAACGCAAAAACCACGAACGATAGGAAGAGAGTTAATTCATTAAATGTTGGTACAAGAGATTGAAACGCGTGTCAAAGACTTCTTGACCGCAAAACACGTGCCCGCCTAATCCGTGGCGCGTGTACAAAATAACCCAATTACTATCTATACCTTTTTGAAAATTAAACATACATTAACACATATCATAACACATCAACAATATAACAACATTTTAACAACTAACATAACAATTTCACAATAGATCCAGAATTTCTCAAATTAGTTAAGACAAAAATTTCAAACATACATAAAAGTAACAATTTTGCAAACAGATTTTGAAAACAATTAAGCACCATTCGTGAGTCCGTCCAAACAATTTCCAAAAAAATGGCCAAAAATACAAAACAGTCTATCTGCTTTTCATTCCTTCACATTGCTACCACATTTATGCACTCTAATAGAAATTTAATAAAGAACATGATCACCCAATTTGAGAGATGATTCGCTGCTAGCCGGCTTCATACTGCAGGATGGCTTTCTCCTTTTGTCCCAAAAACATTGCACGAAGGATCTTTCGTCATCAGAACTGTACGGTAACGCTACAGTTGACTGTCGTGCCTGCAGCCTGGTCCTGAATGGATGCCGTGGGACACTTGTAGATTCCACTCGACGACTCCGCTCTGATCGGTTTGCTGGGGTCACTCCATGGCGAGATTCAAACTGCTGATGCTGGTACTCTGAATGTTGTCTCCTCTTTCTAGATGCACCTGAAGTTACTGAAGATCCTAGGCCACGTTTCTGCCCAGATATACGCTGTCTTTTATTGGGCAAAAAATCAGATTTAAAAGTTCTTTTAACAGTTTGACGAGTGTCCATTAGGGTGGAGCGACAAAAATTTTTTTTTGAAAATCAAAAACGGGTAGGTGCCAAAAGTTGCCTTTATACTAGTACATCAACTGTGTGAAATTTTACCGCTGAAAAAAAATGGCTTGAGTCTGCGCTTTTGCTTCAAAATCGAAATTTTGGGGAAAATTTGTCATTTTTTGACATTTTTTCAAAAAAATTAAAAAATTCCTACAGAGCTGGTTAGTATTTAAAAGTGTTGCATAGACCTTTATATTTATCTGCTTAACATATTTAAACTATAAAACAATATGTATATTCCCTATAGCTGTAGCAAAACACACAACTTTTAGTAAGAAAACAGCATTACCACTCTATTGGGTCATACAGCGAATTATTGTTTTTAATACAGCTCTTGTATTCAAAACTACCTTGGACATGCGTCGTGGAGGTGGCTATATTTCCTATACCACCCGGACCAACTATTCGATCATCTTAGTACAGTGTTTTACTTATACATTGATTTGTGATTTTGTTTTCGATGTTTTCGATGCTTCCCCCTTGTTTATCTGTTCTTTGCATCCACATGCTGATGTAACTATCTTCATGTATATTTTTACAGTTTATACAAAAAAATGACAAGCAGAGTAATGCACGGGAATATTATTAAAGGGATCTATTCGGCCATCTATTATATTTATCAAACTTACATTTAATTGATGAATAGTGATTGGAAGTTCTGTTACCACAACATTTTTTCAGTCAATTATATTATTTTTACGTAATGATTTGCTTCAAAGATGATTTCAGATATTTCAACTATAAGTATGCCATAATTTATTCTACTTTTGCATTTTTTATATGTTGAGAAGCGAGCTGTTTCATGTGATGGTGATCGTCAGAGAGAATTGCAATGAAAATTTGTTCTCCATGTGTAAAGCAACCGCTGTTGTAAATAACTTTTTTTTGCATTAGTTTTATGCCGTTTTCTAAGTGTTTTCGTATCTAGGTAATTTCCTATTAACTTTTAGACCCCTTTTTATGAGCGGACAACATTTGATGGTGAAATGTCCTGGGCATAAACTTATAATGCATAGTACTTTATGAGGGAATGTACGGATTCTAATCGACTATAAGTGCTCATTTAAAATTAGGAGAATTTTATTTGTCACTGTGAACCATTTTGCATGGGGTAAGCTTAGAATTGTGTATAATATTGAATCATTCGCTACTTCAACTCCAGTGAATTTCCTCTGCGTCAATTATTTGAGAAGTCGATATAAAACGTTCTAAGCTACATGGATTCACCAGATCAATAAGGAAAATCTTTGTCAGCGTACTATTCACTTCCTATTGCATTTTTTTTTTTTAAATTGAGAAAAATTTTGAAAAATTATTTTCTCAAATTGAGAAAAAAATACTCAGAACAGATCAGAAATTTCCGTCAGAGATTGCAAAGCTAATTCATAAGGAAAGCTATTTCTCAGAAAGAATGGGTAATAGGAATTTAGAAAACATCTCACACAAAAGACAGCTCATAAAGTTAATAAAATTTTCCGCTTTATATAAGCACAGATTGTCAATCAGTGTTTATATGTTCACTCACAAAATGTATAATCCAACACACTCAGAAATGAATACTCAGATTTCACGAAATTCTTCTCGTTTTTGACGAAACCGTTTCCTGGGAAATGCTCCGAGCAAATATTTCGTCAAATTGATGAAATCACTTCCCTCACTAATTTGACGATACCAAATCGTCAAAAATTTCGTCAAAAAGGGACTAGTGCTGCCATCTATCGAATTTTTTAGAAGCTCCTGTATTCAACGATAGAAGCAAAAAAGACATGTCACACGTGGCGTTCGAACTCATAACGTACAGTGTGGCAGTCGGACGCCCTAGGTTCACGCCATACATTGCTCAGACAAGCATGATTATAAAGGCATATAGTGGTTATAGTGTGTGTTTAAATTTTCATAATTGTGATGGTACTTTTATCGATTCTGTTATAAATCTTGCAAGTTTTAAATAATAAGACGAATTTATTATTTTGATTTTTTAATGGTTAATGAATAATTATAATATGGCTTAATTAAATAACATTTAGGGGAAATTTATTTGCTTAAGGAATGATTAAAATCTGAGCTGGTTAGTTTGTTGCTCAGAAACAACGAATTATGAAATACTTATTGGGAGAGATTTTACTACTTTAAGCGAGACTTTAAGTAGGTGGATAAGATTTTAACAATTTACTGTTTACAGAGGGGAGAGAGAAAAAATATGTATATATTTTTAATTTGAGTGAAAAAAGTAGATATTGGATATAAAATAGATCTTAGAATTTTGAAATTTTATTGATCAAATTTACTTTTTGAACGGTTTTGTAGATCGAAGTAATTTTTTTTTTCAAATGAAATCAAAACGAAATACAACTTACAAATAAATACATAAAAATAATAATAAACATTCCCCCTCCCAAAAAACCAATGTAGCAAGAGTAATTGCTTACATTTCATTATTTTCTGAAAAACGCTAAAAAGTACTGTTTTAAACAAGAAATATATCCTTGCTAAAATAGCAAGATTTGGGGAAGTTTAATAGCGGGTCCTTCTATAAACAGCTACTGTGACAATTTCCTTAAAATTTCCTTAAAAGTCTGGCCATGATTAAGGATGGACTTTCGTCAAATATTTGAGAGTTCACGTTTCGTTAAAAGTCACGTGATTTTGATACGAAATGATCGTCAAAAACGACGAAATAAGGCTCAAGGATTTCTGAATCGTCAAAAATGAGAGTTTTATTTCTGAGAGTGAAGTTTATACCGCGGGATGTTTTATACCAAATGTACTACATACCTAAATAATAGATCTAAAATCTTATTAGAAATTACTAGACTACGGAACAACACAGGAAACGACATAAGCATACTAAAACTTCTTTAGAAATATTGTTGTTTTACAACAAGTAGTTTTCGCAAATTTTGTTTGCAATCCTCTGTGACAATCGTTATAATATTAAACAGCTAGCTTCTCAGCATATATTCAATGTAATAGGTTCAATAAATGATGACATACTAGAAATTAAATTCATACAATCAATTTTTAGGCAAATCATTGCATATAAAATGTAATTGATTGAAAGAATGCTGTGATAACTAAACTTCCAATCATAATGTACTAATTGCATGAAATTTTAATGAAGATAATAGACTGCTCAATAGGTTCAATTAAGAACATACCCAATACATTGCTCAGCTTCTCTTCTGTTATACATGGTATAAAAATATACGCGCAGCAGGTCACACCAGTATGATCCATATCATCCAAAGTCAGTGAATATAAAGAAGAGATAAATTACTTTGATATATAGAAAACTTATACTCGTCTTCGGGAAAAAAATAACAATTCAATACATAAATAAAACACTGGGCCTAGATGATTGGATGGTTGAGACAGATGGGATAATGCAACCACGTCTATGAGTTATTACACAGTAGTTTTGAAAGCAACTAGGTAAGAAATGCATTCAAAACAACATTTCGTTGTATGCTCCAATAGAGAAGTTAACGCTGATTTTTCACAAAAAGTTGTCAGATTTGCTCCAATTATATAGATTACAGATATTGTTTTATAGTTTAAATATGTTAAGCAGATAAATATAAAGATCTAAGCAACACTTTTAAATACTAAACAGCTCTGTGGAAATATTTTAATTTTTTTGAAAAAATGTCAAAAAATGACAAATTTTACCCAAAATTTCGATTTTTGGAGCAAAAGCGCAGACTCAAGCCATTTTTTTTCAGCGGTAAAATTTCACACAGTTGATGTACTAGTATAAAGGCAACTTTTGGCACCTACCCGTTTTTGATTTTCAAAAAAAAATTTTTTTTCGCTCCACCCTAGTGTCCATATAAAGTTTTTTTCGAGGATTAAGTACTGAAGATGTTGAACTATTGGATAACTTATGTTTTTGAGGTGGTTGTCTAATAAGTGGAGGAACGGGACTGTTTATGACCTTTTGCCTTTTATGGCACACTGAGTCTGACGTATTTGACACTGCTCTTTTATTTTTATTATCATACTTTGCTCTCGGTTTAATAGACTTTCTACTTTCAATAACAGTTTTTGGGGCTGTTTGACCAGATTTTCTTTTTTGAATATTGTTGAAAAGAATTAGATGAAGAAGTGCTGGACTTGGGACACTCATTGGATCGGGAATTTTGCGAAACACCACTCGACACATGAGAACCTTCACTACCATCTTCTCTAAACTTATAAACTCTAACCTGATCCAAATTAACTGTCATTTTTTCACCATTGACATAAACAACCAAATTATTATTCCGAACTTCCAAAACTTCAAACGGGCCCACAAACTTTGGGCCAAACTTACCTACCCTCTTTTGACGACTTGAACTTAATCAATGCTTTTTTACTAACACAAAATCTCCAACTTTCATTTCTAACTCCCTCCTACGGATATTATAATATTGGGCTTGCTTCTCCTGCGCTTTTCTCATCTGAACATGAGCCTCCTTAACCAATTTCTCAATATCCTGGCACATAAACCGACTTTCTGCATCCGATATCATAACTAGCCTTTGAAATGGAGTAATGACTTTTCTACCCAAAAATAACTCAGCCGGCGTATTCCCAGTCGACTCATGAACTGCCGTACGAAGTGCATACGCAAAATGCTACAGAAACCGGTCCCAATTCGAATGATGTGAACCAACATAAGAAGAAATCATTTGAATTAATGTACGATTTACACGTTCAGCCATATTAGACTGTGGACGATAAGGAACAGTAAAAAAATGATCGATCTCCAGCGTTTCACACAGAGCCTTAAATATATCAGAAATAAAACAAGGGCTATGATCGCTAACAACCCTAATTGGTGCACCATATTTAGAAATATAATTATCGAAAAATGCATCGGAAACTGCAGGTGCAGAAGCCTTTCTGAGGGGGACTAACTCTACCCATTTACTAAAATAATCAACTGTAACTAGTACAAATCTATATCTTTTAGGATTAGATAATGGATAAGGACCGATTAAATCTACCCCTACACATTCTCTAGGAAAATTTACTTTAATAGGAATTAATTTGCCAGCTGGACTTATATTTTTATAATTATAACTTTGGCATGTGCTACAGCTGGAGACATAAGCGTGCAGTGCTTCCCACATTTTAGGGAAGTAGCAGGATTCACAAATTCGAGCATAAGTTTTCCTGATTCCTAAGTTACCTGCTAATGGATTATCATGAAATTCTTTCAAAATGGCCTTACGAAGACTAGTTGGAATAAAAACTCTTAATTCACCACGTGAATTTACAATTTTAGAATAAAAAAGAAGACCATCCATAAGCTTAAAAGACTTGGACCATTTCTCAAACATAGGCACATTTGCACTCGGGACATCATCAGGGTTTTCCAAGTAACGGTATAAACTACCAAACTCCTCATCTTGTTTCTGTTCCCTTATTAACTGCTCTCGTGACCTTCACACTAACGAAGACAATGCACAACACTTAACTTCCTCCATGACCTATAAACCACCGTGTGGGTTCCGAGACAAAGCGTCCGCTACCGCATTTTACTTACCAGCCCTATGTTCTATAATCACATTATACTCTGGCAACTTCAAACACCATCTAACCATGCGAAAAGACAAACCCTTTCCATTAATTAACTTCGTCAAAGCTGAATGATCCGTAATGAACTTAACCGGTATATTTGTGAAGAAACAACGAAATTTATTCAAAGCCCAAATTACTGCAAGACACTCCCGTTCTGTAATCGAATAATTTCTTTCAGCTGCATTTAAAATCCTAGAAGTAAACTCTATCGGTCAGCCTTTCTGTGCTAGCATAGGTCCAACCCCCACTGCACTCGCATCGCAATACACTTCAATCTGAGACGAATAATCGGGGTGAGCCAAAACAGATGGAGAAACTACTGCCTATTTTAATAATTCAAACGACCTCTGAGCCGCTGACGACCATACAAACTTCACCCTTTTCCTTTTTAAATTATACAATGGTTCACATAATTCTGAAAAACGTGGAATGAACTTCGCAAACCAAGCCACCATCCCTAAAAATGTCACCACTTCCTTACTATTTTTGGGGGGATTCATTGACGTAATAGCCTCTATCTTCTCATCATCTATATTAATACCATCCCGCGTAATTTTTACTCCTAAATACTTAATCTCTTTTCTCAAAAATTTACATTTTTACAACTTAACTGTTAACCCAGCATCTCTTAACAACGTAAATACTTCCCTCAATAATCTTAAATGTTCATCAAATGTAGCTGCCATTATAATTATATCGTCCAGGTAGACCAAGACACCCTTACCAAGCAAAGGTTTAAGGATATTATTCATGGCCTTCTGGAACGTTGCCGGCGCTCCCGTTAAACCGGAACTCATTCTCTTAAAAGCGAAACAACCGTCCCCAGTAATAAAAGCAATTTTAGGTATGTCCTCCGGCTTCATTGCAATTTGAAAATAACCTGAAGTAAGATCTAACGTTGACATATAATTTGTACTCGTTAAAGTAGCCAAAATGTCATCGATTACTGGAACAGGAGACTGAAGGTATTGCGTTATTGCATTTTACTTCCTATAATCTACTGCAAATCGATATGCCTCTGGATCATCTAAACGTTTCCCATTATTCTTACGACATAACACTACCGGCGATGCAAAAGGAGACTCAATTGGCATTATAATTTCGTCCGCGAACATTTTTTAGCTCACAGGCTATTATAGCCTGAGAGCTTATGTGCCCATCCGTTCTGTATGTACGTTCGTATGTTCGTGCGTAACGCGATAACTCATGATAAAAATATCGGATCCACTTGAAATTTTGTATATAGGTATATCCTGATAAGGCACTTCCCTGATTAGTTTTTGGAGTTCATTCGATATGAATAAGAGGGGAAACGGGGGGCTCATGCCCCTCCCCTTAATTGATATAAACGAGATTTTCATGCAGAATTAACAGTTTTCGTTCAAAATTTAGATATAGGATCATTCTGATGAGGCGATTCCGTGACTGTCATTAGGTGTTCATTGAATAAGTATAAACAGGGGGAACGGGGGGCTCATGCCCCCCCCCCTCTTCATTGATATAAACGGGATTTTCATGCAGAATTAACAGTTTTCGTTCAAAATTTAGAAGTAGGATCATTCTGATGAGGCGATTCCGTGACTGTCATTAGGTGTTCATTGAATAAGTATAAACAGGGGGGAACGGGAGGCTCATGCCCCCCCTACATTGATATAAACGGGATTTTCATGCAGAATTACCAGTTTTCGTTCAAAATTTAGATATAGGATCATTCTGATGAGGCGATTCCGTGACTGTCATTAGGTGTTCATTGAATAAGTATAAACAGGGGGGAACGGGAGGCTCATGCCCCCCCCCCCCTTCATTGATATAAACGGGATTTTCATGCAGAATTACCAGTTTTCGTTCAAAATTTAGATATAGGATCATTCTGATGAGGCGATTCCGTGACTGTCATTAGGTATTCATTGAATAAGTATAAACAGGGGGAACGGGGGGGGCTCATGCCCCCCTTAATTGATATAAACGGGATTTTCATGCAGAATTAACAGTTTTCGTTCAAAATTTAGATATAGGATCATTCTGATGAGGCGATTCCGTGACTGTCATTAGGTGTTCATTGAATAAGTATAAACAGGGGGAACGGGGGGCTCGTGCCCCTCCCCTTCATTGATATAAACGAGATTTTCATGCAGAATTAACAGTTTTCGTTCAAAATTTAGATATAGGATCATTCTGATGAGGCGATTCCGTGACTGTCATTAGGTGTTCATTGAATAAGTATAAACAGGGGGAATGGGGGGCTCATGCCCCCCCTTCATTGATATAAACGGGATTTTCATGCAGAATTACCAGTTTTCGTTCAAAATTTAGATATAGGATCATTCTGATGAGGCGATTCCGTGACTGTCATTAGGTGTTCATTGAATAAGTATAAACAGGGGGAATGGGGGGCTCATGCCCCCCCTTCATTGATATAAACGGGATTTTCATGCAGAATTAACAGTTTTCGTTCAAAATTTAGATATAGGATCATTCTGATGAGGCGAGTCCGTGGCTGTTATTAGGTGTTCATTGAATAAGTATAAACAGGGGGAACGGGGGTTCTAATGCCCCTCCCCTTAACTTGTATAAATGGATTTTTCAATCAGAATTGTCAGATTTCGTTCAAATCTCTGAACAGTTTTGGAAGTTTAATGGTTAAATATAAAAGAGGAGAATAACTCCTCTTAAATAATATAAATGCTAAATGGGTTTTTATTAAGAATTATCCGATTTGCTCTGAATTTTGGATATAGGTTTTTTAATATGATAAAGCATGTACTAAATAGTTTAGGAGGTTCAATGATTAAGTATAAAAAAGGAGTAAGGGGAGAGCTGTTTCCCCTTCTTAATTTTTTTTTTCGAACGGAATTAACGAAAATACAAGGCTGTAATGTACAAGTATGCATAGCCTGTGAGCTCAATGCCATCAGTTTAACTGGGCAATATTCTTTTTTATTTTAATATGATAGTCAATTATACCTTGTTTAACCTTGTCATAACGATATGGTTTATTAGCAACGGGTGCTTTCAAACCAGTATCAATCTCATGCCACGCAACATGCGTTAAACCCGGTTTATCAGAAAAAAAACTTCACCAGACTCATTCAAAAACTTATTGAATTCCTCTTTCCCCACCTCACTTAAACCAGACTCCCCCAAATCAACTGACATTGAAACAGACTCTTTCTTACTCACATCCTCATCATTATTCACGACCAAAGACTTTTTAAAGAAATCCAGACTAATTCCTTTACCTTTCATATAATCCACACCAACTATACAATGCACAGTTAACCCATCTAACGCACAAAACTCCCAACCTGTTTTAACCGAACGAATTTCAACTTCTAAATCTAGTGAATCCTTATTATCACATGCTACTCCCGTCGCCGACTGAACCACCAGACTTGACCTCTACAACTTCTTACACGAAAAATATTTCCGATAACAATCATAAGAAATGAACGACTTATCTGCCCCTGTATCGAAGACACTCTTAACGACAATACCATCTAACACTATTAACACTTCAGGTAACTCAACCGGATTAATAGTAACTTTATTCAAACTCACAGAAGACTTTTCCAACTTCTGAACACATCTCTTTTGCATATATCTACCCCCAGAATTCTCATCCGAAGTTAATCTCCTTACTTGCGAAGAAACATTATTGTCCCGTAATCCCCCTTTCCGACCATAATCACTATTCTGCCTATTTCCATACATATCTCTGTCACCACTTCTAAAAATACTAGGCTTTCTACTTTCAACAACAGTTTTTGGAGCTGTTTGACCAACTTTTCTTCTTGAATATTGATGAAAAGAATTAGATGAAGAAGTGCTGGACTCGGGACACTCATTGAATCGGGATTTTCGCGAAACACCACTCGACACCTGAGAACCTTCACTACCATTTTCTCTAAACTTATAAACTCTAACCTGATCCAAATTAACCGTCATTCTTTCACCATTGACATCAACAACCAAATTATTATTTCGAACTTCTAAAACCTCGAACGGACCTACAAACTTCGGACCAAACTTAGCTACTCTCTTTTGACGACTTGAACTTAACCAATGCTTTTCTACTAACACAAAATCTCCAACTTTCACTTCTAACTCCCTCCTACGCATATTATAATACTGAGCCTGCTTTTCTTGCGCTTTTCCCATCTGAACTTGAGCTTCCTTAACCAACCTCTCAATATCCTGACACATGTACTGACTTTCCGCATCTGACACCATAACTAGCCTTTGGAATGGAGTAATGACTTTTCTACCCAAAAACAATTCAGCTGGCGTTTTCCCCGTCGACTCGTGAACTGCTGTACGAAGTGCGTACGCAAAATGCTGAAGAAACTGGTCCCAATTTGCATGATGAGAACCAACATATGAAGAAATCATTTGAATTAATGTACGATTTACACGTTCAGCCATATTAGACTGAGGTCGATACGGAACAGTAAACGAATGATCGATCTCCAGCTTCTCACACAGGGCCTTAAATATATCAGAAATAAAACAAGGGCCATGATCGCTGACTACCCTAATTGGTGCACCATATTTAGAAATATAATTATCGAAAAATGCATCGGCAACTGCAGGTGCAGAAGCCTTCCTGAGGGGAACTAACTCTACCCATTTACTAAAATAATCAACTATAACTAGCACAAATCTATATCTTTTAGGATTAGACAATGGATAAGGACCGATTAAATCTACACCTACACATTCATTAGGAAAATTTACTTTAATAGGAATTAATTTGCCAGCTGGACTTACATTTTTATAATTATAACGTTGGCATGTGCTACAGCTGGAGACATAAGCGCGCACTGCTTCCCGCATTTTAGGGAAGTAGCAAGATTCACAAATTCGAGCATAAGTTTTCCTGATTCCTAAGTGACCTGCTAATGGATTATCATGAAATTCTTTCAAGATGGCCTTACGAAGACTAGCCGGAATAAAAACTCTTAATTCTCCACGTGAATTTACAATTTTAGAATAAAAAAGAAGACCATCGATAAGCTTAAAAGATTGGGAACATTTCTCAAACATAGGCACATCTGCGCTCGGGACATCATCAGGATTTTCCAAGTAACGATACAAACTACCAAACTCTTCATCTTGCTTCTGTTCCCTTATCAACTGCTCTCGCGACCTTAACACCAATGAAGACAATGCACAACACTTAACTTCCTCCGTGACCTCTAAACCACCATGCGGGTTTCGTGACAGAGTGTCCGCTACCGCATTCTCCTTGCCAGCCCTATGTTCTATAACCACATTATACTCTGCTAACTTCAAACACCATCTGACCATACGAGACGACAAACCCTTTCCATTAGTTAACTTTGTCAAAGCTGAATGATCCGTAATGACTTTAACCAGTATATTAGTGAAAAAACAACGAAATTTATTCAAAGCCCAAATTACTGCAAGACACTCCCTTTCCGTAATCGAATAGTTCCTTTCGGCTGCATTTAAAATTCTCGACGCAAAAGCTATAGGTCGACCTTTCTGTGCTAACATCGCTCCAACCCCCACTGCACTCGCATCGCAATACACTTCAAACTGAGATGAATAATCGGGGTGAGCCAAAACAGGAGGGGAAACTACTGCCTCTTTTAATAATTCAAACGATCTCTGAGCCGCTGATGACCATACAAACTTCACCCTTTTCCTTTTTAAATTATACAACGGTTCACATAACTCCGAAAAACGTGGAATGAACTTGGCAAACCAAGCCACCATCCCTAAAAATGTCGCCACTTCCTTACTATTTTTGGGGGGACTCATTGACGTAATTGCCTCAATCTTCTCATTATCTATATTAATACCATCACGCGTAATTTTAACTCCTAAATACTTTATCTCTTTTCTCAAAAATTTACATTTTTCTAACTTAACTGTTAACCCAGCATCTCTTAACAACGTAAATACTTCCCTCAACAATCTTAAATGCTCTTCAAAAGTAGCTGCCATTATAATTATGTCGTCCAGGTAGACCAAGACACCCTTACCAAGCAAAGGTTTAAGGATATTATTCATGGCCTTCTGGAACGTTGCCGGCGCTCCCGATAAACCAAAACTCATACTCTTAAAAGCAAAACAACCGTCCCGAGTAATAAAAGCAGTCTTAGGTATGTCCTCCGGCTTCATTGCAATCTGAAAATAACCCGACGTAAGATCTAACGTTGACATATAATTCGTACTCGTTATATTAGCCAAAATGTCGTCAATTACTGGAATAGGATACTGAGGGTATTGCGTTATCGCATTTAACTTTCTATAATCTACTGCAAACCTATATGCCTCTGGATTATCTAAACTTTTCCCATTATTTTTACGACATAACACTACTGGAGATGCAAAAGGAGACTCAATTGGCATTATAATATCGTCCGCTAGCATTTTTTGAATATGATAATCAATTATACCTTGTTTAACTTTATCATAACGATATGGTTTACTAGCAACAGGTGCTTTCAAACCAGCATCAATCTCATGCCACGCAACATGCGTTAAACCCGGTTTATCAGAAAAAACCTCTCCAAATTCATTCAAAAACTTATTAAATTCCTCCTTCTCGATTTCACTTAACCCCGACTCCTCCAAATTAACTGACACTGAAACTGGCTCTTTCTTACTCACATTCTCATCATTATTCACGATTAACGACTTTTTAAAGAAATCCAAACTAATTCCTCTATCCTTCATATAATCCACACCAACTATACAATGCACTGTTAATCCATCTAACACACAAAACTCCCAACATGTCTTAACCGAACGAATTTCAACTTCCAATTCTACTGAACCTTTATTATCGCAAGCTACTCCCTGTGCCGACTGAACCACCAGACTTGACCTCTTCAACTTCTTACACGAAAAATATTTCCGATAACAATCAAAAGAAATGAACGACTTATCTGCCCCTGTATCGAAGACACTTTTAACGACAATGCCATCTAACACAATTAACACTTCAGGTAACTCAACCGGATTAATAGTAACTTTATTCAAACTCACAGAAGACTTTTCCAACTTCTGAACACATCTCTTTTGCATATATCTACCCCCAGAATTCTCATCCGAAGTTAATCTCCTTACTTGCGAAGAAACATTATTGTCCCGTAATCCCCCTTTCCGACCATAATCACTATTCTGCCTATTTCCATACATATCTCTGTCACCACTTCTAAAAATACTAGTACCACCAAAATTCATATTACCATCAACAGTATTCGACACATTACGACCAAATCCATAATTTCCATTACTCAAATTATTATTCATAAATCGCCGTCCCCTTCTCAAATTCATATCCCCCTCATTTCTCAAATTAATTTCTGTAACAGGTCTCTGTCGAGGGCTACGCGAATCCCGTTGATCCGAGCTATGCCGAGTCTCATGCTTCGATAAAATTTGGTGCATTTCTGAAAAGTTCTTAGGTGCTCTAATCTCGATATAGTCCTGTATATTCGCATTAAAGAGAGGAAGAACAATGTCAAATAATCCTCAAATGTGATATCTAAATCCAATTTATTTTTCAATTCAAGTTTACGCAGGTAAAACTTTGATGATGATTCATAAATATTCTGCTTATTGCAATAGAATACTTTCCTCAAAATACTCTTATCTTTAACGTTAGGAAACGCCTTTTTTAACTCAATCACAGTCTTCTCAAATGTTTTAGCTTCATCATTAATCAAAAATTTTTCTATATTTTCTAACCACAAAAGTGCTTTGCCCTTGAGAGAGCATTTAAGCACTATATATCTATTTTTCTCATGTATATTATTGAACAAAATATAATCATCCAATTGTACTAGAAATTCATTAACGTCACCTGCACCCGTAAAATAAACACGTGGCACAAGTTCACAATGTCCGACTTTTTGTTCGGCGCCATTTGTAACGGATGGACACACAACGTGGGCGGTGAAATGAAGACATACTCGGAATATAAGATAAAACCAGTTTATTTAAAACGGTTAGGGCTCAAGGACAGTGGAGCAGTTCTTTAATTTTAATAACTGGTAACAATACCGAAGGATTAAACTTATACTCAAAGCTCTGGCACTAACTCAATCAGGGCACTTCGGATTACTTCTCACTTAAACTTCAGCTAGACTGCTAGATAAAACTTTATTAGACAGCCCGTGGCTGTATATATACTCTTTATTATATTTGAAATATTCAACGTAATTAATATTAACTCTTATCAACGGCAAACTTCTCGAATCGACTTCCAAAACACCTTGTCAACTCCCTGAAAGCTCGATAATACTTGATATAACTCGATCTGGATCAATCCGCTGCTTATCATCACCACCTACTTGTCGGCTTACGCCGCTATACTCTACACACACTCAAATACCAAGCTTTTATATGCTGCAAACTGAGATACTACAAATTTACATATTACTTCTAACCGCGACATAACTGTAGAATCCGAGAAAGACACACACGCTCTAGAAAGTTAAAGTAAAAGAGAGGATAGATGTCGCTTTCACGCTTACACATGTTAAATCACGATCTCAAAAATGCTAGAGTGCCTTTATTACAAAGGTCACTCCTTCACAAAGTATTCCCATTACCACTATTTTTGTTTATCAGAGTTTTACTAAACAAAGCATGCAGCTATTTGAACTGTTTTAGATTCAAAATAGAATTGAAATTATACTTATTAAATTTATATATGTTGTTGCAACTTTAAACATAACTTTGATTACAAAAAAAAAAAAATAAAAAACATGCAACTAAATATTTACTTCAGATAGGGAAAAAAACAACTATTAATCACCATACACTTAAAATGGTACCAAGGTATGTGATTTCTTTTTTTACATGTTCAGAACTATAAATATGTTACCATATTGCTCATTTTAGAAAGAAAAATTAACCAACTGTAGAGATAATAAGGGTGGCTCAAGTATCCCCACTCTCCCCTACAGGAATTTTCTAAAATATTTTTCTCACATTTCAAGCAAATTTATAAATGAAATTTATAATCCGTGACGTGCACTTTGCGAAATAGACAAGTAAAATTATTAAATCAGCTTGTATTAACTATATATGAACTTGAGTAATTTTCTAAAATTACAATAGTAAAATTCTAATATTTTATTAGTATAACATTTTCAAATGTCAATTAAAAATAATATTTTCTTTCAAATGTTATTTTATAAATTTATTTTCTTATAAAATTTTATATTAAGCTTTAGATTTACCCTGTCTCCATGCACTGAATGCTTCATTTCTAGGAACCTTTGATCTTTCACATTTCACGCTCTGTTTCATTCTTCTACCAATAACTCTCTTTGAATTGCAAATAGAATCGTAGGGAGAAAATTCAAAGTATAAATCTAAATAGATTCCTAAATCAGATGTATAGATGTACAACATACCTATTCAAAGCGGAAATATATGCAGCTACTTAATAATTTCGTATGCAGAAATCTGAACTGAAATTGAATCAATAGTAAAATATAAAAAGATAAAGATTGAAGAATATTTTGAGTGTTTTAGAATATTTCTCTTTTATTTAATACAACCTGTTATTTCTGTGTCATTTAAAAATCACGTGGAAAAAGATAATTTTTCACCTATTTGCAGCTATAGTTAAACTTTAAAAGTTTATTTATGACTTGTAGTCCGAGAACTACACGAACAAAATAGGATGAAAACTGAAAAATCGTGATATGAATGCACCCGATTGGTCAGTACCTACTCTATATAAATACAAAGCATATAAGACTGGGAGGCATTGTGAAAAATCGTAGAAATTCAAGATGGCATCTGTTATTCAAAATGGCGACGTTTCCTAAATTTTCTGACAATTCATTACATAAATTTGCGTTTAATGTCAATTCCTATGTTTTTAGATAAAAAAAATATGTTTTTTAATAATTTTCAATTTAAACTATAAGAGTTTACGAATTCAGTTCGTTGATTTCTCGTCTCTTTCTTCGCCTGTCTATGAGCGCTCTAACTCAAGATAATACATTCCAATTATATACCTGATGTATGTTATCCCGTCAGTAGTCGCGTGTCGGTCTTTTCGCCGCCCGTATAACTTATCTTCTCCTAATTTATATCGCAATACAAATACAATGAAGATATACCATGTAGCTGACTTTGAAGCTTTCTTGATCACCTTAGTGAAGTAACAGGACACCTCTGTTTTTCTTTCAGGTACATTTTTTAGAAACAAAGTTGAAATTGGCGAAAAAGTCTACGTAAAAATCACTAATGTGAGTTCAGTTTTACTTTTTGCAATTACTCCAGATCTCATGAATAAAATGCATAATTTAAGAAAATTGCAAATTTATATCTTTATTGTAATGTTATTTTCGTATATTAGGTGAAAAATATTTCTTATTTTACATATTTGGTATGCGGGGGGCCAGCGGCGAAAAGACCGAGCGCGACTAATGACGTTGTGAAAAAAGTCGCGACTACTCGCGGGTTATTTATCTTCACAATGGAATATGCTGTATTGAAAAAGAAGTATATGAATGTTATAGCACCTGTACATTCATTCACATTAAGACTTATGGGAAAAAATCATTTGCGATATAATTTATTAATGTATAATATTTTCAAACACAGGGAAATTTATATCGCTGGGATAAATTTCAAGATACTTATTAAATAATATGTTGTGCGTAGCATTCACCATTTATAAACAGGGATGCACAAAATAATTCAGTTACATTTTTAACATGTAATCAAATTTTTGCTGTAAGTATTTTTTTATTGTGCTAATCGTTTTTGGATTTTTTTTTTGCACATTTCATAGTGTATATAAATTATATACATAATATACAGTTTTGCATAAAATATCTGCAGTATATTTCCGTTTACTAATGGAAATTCTGAGGGGTAATTTTCAGTTTTGCCTTATATTTTGAAATGGACCAAATTTTATTATTTAATATATTATATGATAAATATATAGTTTATACACAGACCTGCGAAAACAATGTAGATTTTCTTTTGGATTTTGTATGGGAATTGCTTAAATTGAGTTCTCAAATGCGCATTTTATTTTATAAATGATTTATTTTGACATAAATTTTCACCTTATTACAATGAGAAATTTTGTTATAGTATTCTGAATGTACTGAAAAGTATATGAATCGCGATTTTATTTTATTGTTCAATACATTGAAACCTTAAAAAATTGTGCTTTTGTATCAGTATACCATGGGTTACTTTATAAACGTTTTTAGCAGCGCTAAAAGATGCTATATTGGTCATAATATGCTATATCGGTATGCTATAGATGTCATAAATAGAAAAGTGGTAAAAGTCACGAAATTCCTGGAATGAAATTGGTTGATATTATCGGATTTTTTGTATGGAAAGCCGCAATGAAACATAATTCCCAATATTATTAATATCTTGATTCAATACGGGCATTCACAATACACCTCATGGGTCGTGGAGAAGATTTATACAATGATTGATTTTCAAAATCCCCATTGAATGAATTCATATCTTGAAGCATATCTTTTCTTACCATTTTCATGACATACAATAAATTAAGTCCATATTTATCGATATCATGTTTGCATGCATTCAACATAACGTCAGCAACAGTTTATGATATGATAAAATAGACTCTACGAGGCATGTAAGCCGTCATATAAGAAATGTGTGAATGTCGTCTGTCGTAAACGTAAAATGTGTAAATTAGCCAAATATTAGGCTCATCTGTTGTTATAAGCTCTGTTAATCGCTTTTTATACATTTTTGTCCCAAAATTACTTTTGAAAACTGCTTTAATATAGTTTGAACCTTTTATAATTTTTTCCGTAAAATTTACCAATTTTGCGAAAACTCTGCAACATTTAAATAATTTATTAGGCGTAATTTCATTACTCCAACACGTTGTAAAATCTTTCAAGACATTTTGCGTGATGTTTTTTACAGCTTGAACAATCATATAATACATAGTTTGTAAAAATTAGTTCATCGAAGCGCTATTAATGCAATTATTAGTTACTTCAATTAGTTCAATTAGTTCAATTCGTAACGACATTGTGCCTTTGCAAATTCCCCTTTAACAATTTCCATCAGTAAACGAAAACGTATTTTTAGATGTTTTATCTAGCCCTGCATATGATTTATAGAATTTATCCATGCTAATTATTATGGAAAAATTAATAAAAACGAGTATCACACCGTAAAATACATTTAAAAAAAACATTGCTCACAGAGAATATCACAATGGCATTATTTTGTGTATCTCTCTATATGAATGATGAATGCAACACATACTATATTCTTTAATAAATATACTCAAGGGCACCTCAGATTAATTAAAATTTTATTATGTTTGAAATTCTGTAACATGGATAAAATACGTCGCAAAAGATTTTTTTCCAATATATCGTATTGTAACAAATTCTTTTGAATGTCCCTTAAAAGGAACTATAAATTATTTGTATTTCATTTGCAGTACCGAACGTTTCATTGAGAATAAAAGTAACATAAATCATTTTAATCCTAGTATATTTGCTCGAGTTGGAATGCGATAGACTGGCAGACAAAGAGATAGACTAATCGAGGAATTGAATTCATATACATTTCATTTAAGTTTAAAATTTTTAAAAAATAAATTTTTTTATTGGTATTCAAAATTAACACCAAACCCACTTTTATATGAAAGACAGTTCGAAAATTCAGGAAATAACGCCATTTTGAATAACAGTTGCTATCTTGAATTTCCATGAAATTACACGATTCTTCTCTCTCTTAAATGCTCCAGGCATACTCCAGCCATATCTTGAATTTCTCCGGCAGCTACTGCGATTCTTGCAACCAGCTCCTCAGCATTGTCAACAGGGATGTCATTAACCAGTGTTTTCTTATGACCCCAGAAATAAAAATCAAGACATGATAGATCGGGTGACCGAGCAGGCCAACACAGGGGATCACCATGTCCGATTCACTGTTGACTAAAATCTCACATCTAGGTAGTTACGAACATTTCGGCTAAAATGGGCAGGAGCTCCGTCGTGTTGGAACCACATTGTCTGTTCCGTCGGTGCAGAAATATGTTCATCTGCCAAAAGTGGCTGCAATACTTGATGCAAAAAAAATCAATTAGTTATGTCCGGTTTGACAAAACGGTAACAGGGAAGGTCCGATGAGATGATCTCCTTTAACACCGGCTCAAACATTGACCAAAAATCTAGTCTGTGCTGCACGACGTCGTATTGCATGCGGGTTCTTCTCTGCCCAGATATGGCCGTTATGCGTGTTGAAAATTCCTTCCCTTGTGAAGAATGCCTCATCGGGAAACAATATTTTAGCAGGGAAAGGGGGATCTGTAGCACACTTTGTGAGGTACCACTGTGCAAAAGCAATGCGAGGTGCACAATCATCCGGTTGCAGAGCCTCGACACGCTGCAAGTGTCGAGGCATGTCGTGATCTCGGAGAATCCTCCAGACGCTGGAATGGGAAACCCCGATCGCATGCGCGAGACTTCGAGTACTAATGCTGGCAGTCTCCTGCATCTGCTGCAGCACATTCTCTTCCATGGCCAGAATCTGTGCTATTCTTACTCGGTCCTTGGTAGCTCTTTGAAAAGAGCCTGTCTCAGCTAACCTCTGGTGCAGGCTTGCAAAGAAATTATGACTGTGAATATGCTTTGTCAGATATCGTTCAGCGTACAAGCGCTGTACGGCTGACCCCCTACAATCTGCAGCCCCGTACGCTAAATGCATATCCGCTAACTCTGCATTCGTATAAACAGCCATCCTATAAACAAAACGCCCTGGTGCGAAATGACGATTTCCTGCATGAAAGCTTGGATCTTTTACACAACGCCATCTAGCGCGCCAGGAAAACATTTCTGACCCCGCAATGCTATATGATTTCGAGTCGCTTGGATGCACTTTACTCCTCTTAGGAGTTCTGAAACGTTTAAAGGAAACACCCTGTATAACGCACTTTAAGATACTGGATGATTTTGTTTTTTTCTTCTAATATCCCCGAAATTCCTATGAAATAAATAATCTCTTTAACAGGGTTAAGGAAATACTTAATTTTTATCACTTTAAGCATGAATTAAATCTATCACATAACTTTTAATATGGGTTTTCAGTTTCTTACCACTGTTTGTACGATCTTACGAAATTATTCAACATTGTGTAAATAACAGTGCGTATTACGAATAAATATAATTTTAATAGATATAAAATATCATTTAAAAGTATTCCAAAAATTTTGATTACTTTTTATTTAAGTATTTCACATTTATTAATATTTTTTTCTCATAAAAATGGTCCTTAATCAAGAACAATATGATATAAAATTTTACTATTAAAAAAATTAATATTTTTCTAATTCGAGATTTTTTTAAATTTAATCAGTAAAAAGAAACATTCTTCAACAATTACTCTTCCTTTTAGTTCAAGCTCTTTTCTCATTCATTATATAACATTACATTTCATCGCACATGACAAAGGTAAAACTAATGAAACTTATTTATTTGTCCATGGTTTAGAATGTGATGTACTCATCAAAGTTTCTAGTTACTGGAATTTGAGAAAGGTTTATAAGGATTAAATGCAATTTGCGATCTGCATGCATTCTCCGTAGGATTAGTGACCGGTAAATTAGAAATCCTGAGCAGAATATCAAATCGGATTTGCTTTGGCGTACGTTTATTGATATTAGTCTAATATTCTGAACTGTTCTGCTAGTGGATTTATTACTTTGTAATTAAAAGGAAAGAAAGATTTTAAACATAAAATGTATTCGTATAAACAAGGCTATATTTATACTCTTGCAGGAGTAAAAAATTAGTTTATATGACCGTACGTAGGTTTTACATATACAAGGATTTTCGATAAATAATTCAACAACAAATAAAAGTTGAAAGCGAACGCCAGAAAAAATTAAGTTTTACATCACTATTAACACATTGTCTCGCATAAAATTTCTATTTCCTATTTCCTGTTCCAAATTAATCATCGTAAAATCTAGTTTTTAACCCTTCCAGGCCTGATGTACTATTAATAGTACATGTCTTTTAATGGAGTATTATTTTATTTTAAGAAATACTTTTGCCACTATTTACATGTAGTAATGTTTGTATATGTCTATGCATTTACTGTATGACTTCATTTATGTTTAGGAATTTAGTAATGATAATATTTATTATTATTTCTTATATTTGCTTTTGCCGTTTGCTATTCATTTGTATTAAACATACATTTCTCTCTTTAAATTTAAAATGAAAATTACTTTCCTGAAAGAATCATGTGCAGTTAATCTCAAAAAGCATTAGAAAGATGTAATCTAAAGTTAAATATTACTGTAATACAATTTTTTCTAAACATCTCCAAACATTCTTGCATATCTTTCTGTAATACGAATTTTATTGAATAGCACACAAAAGAACAACATTCGCTATCTTTCAGACAATGAAATATTTGTTGTCACTGCTTATTCTATTTGGATAGCTAGTGTTAATGTTATTAACGTAAAAGTTTTTTTTTTCTAAAGACTGAAGAAAAATTTGGACCCAAAAGGATTAATTGAATATTCTCTGAACCGTTTATGCCTATTTACTCTCCGTTTATGCAATTTACCTCTCCGTAATATTGAGTAGACTTTCTAGTTCATTGGCCAAGTTATGGCAGACGGATTATACAAGCATATAGCAGATCATCCGTTATAGTCGGAATCTCTACACGCAAGATGCATATCAGCCTATTCAATATGTATATATATATTATACCTTCATACAACCTCAACGACCGGTTTTGAAGTGTTAGTTTCCTGCTGAATGATATGCAATACAGATCTCATAGAATACGATCTACCAAATGAAGGCATCTTCTGAAATACAATGAGATTTCGAATAGTCTTTCTACCATCTAGCTCTTTAAAAATTTGTAGCACCAGTGCTGAAAATACCCCTTTGTATGAATAAAAAATATATATGCGTGTACTCGTTTTGTATACATTACAAAAAAAATACAAAAAAATGGAAAGTACTATTGCAAAGAGATGTAGATGCGGATTGCTTAAAAATGATACAAACTTAAAATGTGTTAACTTAAAATGTGTATGCTTATACGTTTTGAATACAGCATAAATGTTTTTTTAGTTATAAAATCATAAACACTATTATGGAGGAGGCAGCTGGGTGCAGATTCTTAAAAATTATTAAAACATGTATAAAACTCGCATATTTAAAACAACGAGTATTTATGCTATTTTATCATAATTTTTAATAAATATATTATATATTGGCACTTAATACAGGGTTATATTATACTGTCTTAAAATAATCCTTATTATTTTTTAAATATCCTTTAGCTGCATATTTTATATTGCTCAGAATACATATTTTTTTAATAATCAATTTCATTAATACTTTTTAACATATTTACTCATTCTTTATTTTGAGCTTTTTCCTACATTTTTCATTTTATTTTTTAAATAAATTTTTATTTATTTTAAGATTGTTCATATTTTTCATTCCATTTTTAATATTTATCAATTAGTGTATATTATTAAATCTTCAAACTTCCTGTTTTGACTTCACTCTTCTCTATACACATAAATGGTAACATTAAAATTTTTGTTAAAAATGTGGTTACAATATTGTTTTTGTTTTTCAAACAAGAGGGCATCAATTTAGTTCAGTTCTAATAACTATGTAGACATATATTAGCCACATGATTCGATTACAGTAAATTTGCTTCCATCTTTCCATATTCTACTTTCGTAAGCCAAATTTCTTATATTTTAAATATTTATCTAGGATTGAATTATTATGTTCTTTTCAATTATTCAACTTTTAATACCTTATGTGTAGTACTTCATGTTTTGGTCTGGTAGAGAATTATTAGTTATTTTGAAAAATTTTGATGAGTTATAGGGAACTAAATTTTATCCTTTAGCATTCTGAAGATAAAATTGGAAGAAAAACATACCTTTACTAAGAAATTACAAGCTTTTATGACGATTCTGTAGATTATTCATAGTTTCTTATTATAAATTTTTGGTTTGCAATGTGTGTATTTTGTCCATCTTTGGAATTTTTCCAATTAGTAGTTCGAAAGTATTTGGGGGCTGAAGATTCTGCTTTGGCTTTACAAATACCATTTGTATTCGTTTTATTTATTTATTTATTCCCCATGTTCAATATGGTATTTTTTAATTCAATTCAAATGATTCATATGTTGTAATACAATTAATGGTTATATATATATATATGGGTCATTTAAAAGGAAAATAACATTTTACTGTCTCGAAGGAATAAATATTCGTAAAATGAAGCAAATTTTCTATTATTTTATTCACATCATTTTTAAGTTTTTCGTTTTTGAAAGGCCAACGTTACAAGAGGATATAATATAATGCCGTCGTCAATGAATGTAATCCTAATTTTTTTTTTACAAAGGGAATGTCATTTTTATCCAGGAAAAAAAAAACAATCAAAATACCATTTGTCCATTCTTAATAGGAACGTAAATCAACTGTATTACAAAGGGAAGATTTAAATAATTTTTGCTTTATTATTTAGCATTTTCGATCGAAAAAGTTGACTTCCCATTCAAACCAATGTAAAAACTATCACTGAAAAAGATGAAGTACTCAGAAATGAGTAAATCAATGTACTAATGTCAAATTCATTATGTTTGGATCAAAAATAAGCACATAGTTTTCTGAATTTTGAAACATCTTAAGTTATCAAACTAAACATTCAACAATTTTGTACCCTACATTGATTTATTTCATTCATGGTGGCATAAAAGATGCTTATTAACGTAAATATTAAATTAAGATACAATATTTCAAAATATTTAAAGAGGATTGGGAATAATGTTTTTGTCACAAAAACAATTGATTTAGATATTTTGATAACAAATTTGCTATTTTTCGTAATAAATAATAAATCAAACACTTATTGTTAATCATTTTGAGTAAAAAAATAAATGTCAGAATATTTTTCCTATAATTTATAAGTTTAGAGATAAGTTCATAGTGATTTATATTTAAACACAACCATGGAACCAAAAATGGATATGTGTTTCTCAGTTTTGAAATTTGGATCGGAGCTATTTCGAGTATGTGAAGTACTCAATTGTGAGAACCCTTTTTTTTCCAATGTGATTTATTAACGAACAAATCGGTTTGAAAACGATGTTTTGAATCGGATAAAGTTTGTTAACAGTTCACCAACAGTAGTTATAAATTTAAAAAAATTGTGTCCCCTATGTTTTCTTGGCGTATCCATTTGTTCAGATATCGTATATTTTATCGGTCACTTATCAAATGTTGCATGTAGTATAAGAATAAAAGAAGATGTTATATACAAACAAAATATGAAAAAGTAAGAAATTCTTTTGCTCATTGTTTTTTTTTTTTTAATCTAAATATCTTTATCTTTTGTTACAAAAATGGATATTTTACTTTTTTTGTCTCAATTATTTTATTAGAAATTTAAGTATCGAGTAACAAAATCATCAAAAGACAAATGCTGTACCATATACAATATAAGAGGGTGTTGAATACAAACACAAAAATAAAAAGTAATAGAATCCTCATGCGTATTGATTTTCAGAATTTTTTTTATCTTTTATTTCAAAAATAGATACTTAATTTCTTCTTCTTTCTCTCAATTATCATGAGAAATTTATGTATCGTGTTACAAAAGCATCAACAATTTAGCTCGACTTCTCATATTTCCCAAAATTTACAATTCATATTAATAATTTATTAAATGCTAGCGATATATAATGTTATGGTTTTGTTTCTCTTCAGCATTAATTAAATATAAAATACCTCATTAGCGTACTATTTTCAAAATAAATCTATTTCTTAACTGTTAATCATGTTTATTTTAATCGCCCTTAATTTATTTAAGTATTTTTTTCTAAAACAAATAAAAATGTCCTAATTTAATAATATCACATTCTTCTTAATTACGAATTCTCAAAATGAGTTATGCCTTCAAGAAGTAATTTAATTATTAAAAAGTTGAAATTAAATTAATTTCAACTTCATTTTACATCTGGTGGAAAATAGATACTTGGTATCAAATTAAATAACAATGTTTAAATGAAATATAGTTTGTTATGAGAATTTCTCTTTTAATTATAGAAAAGAATATTATGTTTTTTAAAATGGATTTCTAAATCTGTTTTAAAGTGCACTAGAAATACATTTAATTGGACTTAAGAGGTAATAAAGATAAGAAAAAGGGACATTTTTAATTTTCAAAATTCTGTTAATACAGATTTAATTTAATACTCTGTACTAGTCTATGTTTAGTGTAAAATAACAGCTAGTCCAAATGAGCCTAATGTTGTTTGGGCTTTGCTTATTACAGATCAATCCATGTGTAATAGTACGAAAACAACATATGCGTACCAAAATTAAATAAAAAAAATCAGTGAAAAAAATGTAAAAAATAAGGCTTTTCCTTTCTTTATACATATTTCTAAGTATCGTTTTCTAATTTCGTTCATTTTATTTGTTACTAGCTAACCCGCCCGGCGTTGCCCGGGTCCGTAATAATAATGTTAAACGAACTTCAAATTTTTATGATTTTATCTTTAACTCGAAATATGTGTAAATACACAGTTAAAAATTTGACCCTTTTGCTGCATCGTCACTCCACCGCTTTTATAGAAAATGATTACTTCAGCCTATTATGGAGCATTCTCATAAGTCAAAAGAGAGATATTCTATAAAAGCGGGGTAATGATGATTCAGCAAAAGGGTCAATTTTTTTTTTACAGTGTACATAATATTAAATACGTGCCCCCTGACTGTGTCAAAAATCGGTTTAAAAAAAATATTTAGCTGCAAAAATACCCAAAATAACTGCAATGGGAAACGCAGGAGGGAATATGCGTCCAACGATTGAGTGATTTTCGTGTTAAAGTGTTGATATTTATCCTTAAAATTACTGTTAAGTGACTTAACTGAATACTTTTTTCACATACATATCCCAAGTGAAATATTTTGAATTTCAAACTATATTATATATTTACTTATCATATACGTTTCTAATTATATCACTCTTAAATCCGACTATACCGTAAATGAAATCGATTCTCTGTGATTAGCTAAAAGGTTAGTATATAGTATTATATTTCCTTACCGTAACCAAGCTCTAATTTAACACTAACTATAAACGAAATATCTTAACCATCTCGCGCTAAGTACTTAGTTTCACTTTCCACCGCTACGGAGCGCATTATGTTTTGTAGAACACCCTAATTTTAGGTTCGGATTGGATTCATGTCCATGGAAATTATTTTGTCTTCTTCGGATACGATTATGGTTGTTTGGAATAATTTTGTTCAGTTTAGATTCGGTTCAATTCAGATTCCGTGTTTTTTTTTTCCCTTCAAATGGGATTTTTAGGTTCGGGTCGGGTTGTACTTTTATGGAAATTATTTTACCTAGTTCTAATGAGGTTATACTTCACTGAAATATTTTTGTTAGGTTTAGATTAAGTTTAGTTCAAATTTCGAGATTTTTTTTTAAACAATTTTTTTTGATTAGGATTGGGTTTATGTCCATGGAAATTATATTGTCTTGTTCGTATCTTGTTATAGTTATTTGGAATATTTTCGTCGGATTCAGATTTGGTTCGATTCAGATTTCAGGTATTTTTTCAAATTGATTCTTAAGGTTCTGGTCGGATTCATGTCCAGGGAAATTATTTTGTCTTGCTCGGATCCGGTTTTGGGTCTTTGGAATATTTTTTTCGGGTTCAGATGTCGTTCAATTCAGATTTCAGTTTTTTAATGGAATTTTTAGGTTCAGATTGGTTTGCGCATCAACGGAAATTATTCTGCATTGTTCGAATAAGGATATGCTTTTCTGGAATATTTTTGTCAGTTTCAGATTTAGTTCAGTTTTTTTAGGTTCGGATCGGGTTCATGTTAATGGAAATTTTTTGTCTTGTTCGGATCCGGGTATGGTTCTGTGGAATATTTTTGTCAGGTTCATATTTGGTTCGATTCAAATTTCAGGTATTTTTTTCAAATGGAATTTTAAGTTCGGATCGGGTTCATGTCCACGGAAATTATTTTGTCTTATTCGAATCTGGTTATGGTTCTTTCGAATATTTTGATCGGATTCAGATGTAATTTGCATAAAATTTCAGTTTTTTTTTTTTTTTTCAAATGGAATTTTTTAGGTTCGAGTCAGGTTTATGTTCACGGAAGTTATTTTGTCTTGCTCTTATCGGGTTTTTTGATATTTTTTTTGTCTTAGATTGCCTACAGAGAAATAATTTTTCAGCTTACAGTGTAATATTTTAAAGATTTTTCGAAGTAAATTTTTAGAATTTCGAAATTTCAAAAATTTTATTAAAAAAAACTATGAAATGTGGCACTTTAAGCCGAAAAACACATTCTCTGGTAGCAATCTAAAGCAAGAAAAATGTCAAATCGAAGCATTCTTTGCAATCAGAACACAATCTTTTCAAAATATTTACCGTTCGAAACTTTTGTATAAGATTTTTACAGCTTACCTGATAAACAAACCGTTTACTGCATAATTCTATTGATCTTTGTTTTTGATTAATTTAATTTTGAAATCAGGGTGTTATTTGCTGGACACCCTGTACATTCTAATGTACGGAGAACGAACGATCCGACGTAACAGCTGTGTTCAAAAATCTTAAGTTAAACTGACATTTTGCCAGTCTATGAATTTTAAAGATCTTTGGGGGGGGGGAAAAACAGTCACTTTTGAAATGTCAAAATCTCAAATTGGTTTCTTTCATAGAGTAAAAAGAAATTAATAGAGTGGAAGTATTATCTCTGGAGGTGATCCTGAAAATTTAACCCTACATTAAGTTCAATTAAGTACCGACAAAAGCACGTGCTTGACACGCCTATCAATTGAAACAACCCGGGAAGCCTTTGAAACAACGGGTTTTAAACCCGTATTTTTTTGCTCTTGTTTCTTAAAAAGAACTAACCTATCGCTTCACCGGTAAAAATTTATTAATTATTTTATCATATGTGTTTTAAATATCAATATAGAAAATTATTTTACCGTTTTGCTTGAAAATATAACATTATTTTGTTAAAACATTAAAATCGTCTGCAGTCAGAAATCTATATTTTAGATTAATATTTATTACTTAAATTTTCATACATGATTTTAAAAGAACGTTTTCATCATTATATTTTAAATATTTATTTACATGCAATTATTAAGTCATAAACATTTTTCATCTACGTTATAAAGTATTTAAAATTACATTAAATTAGGAAACTTTTAGTAATACAATTTTTAGTTCGCATCAAATGTTTTCAATATCTTATTTAATTTCAATTTGACATTTAATTATTGCTAATTTTCCAGTTTCTTTTATTTTAAAAGCGAACATTTATTTTAATAAATAATAATAGAACAAAGAGCATTTAAAAAATTTGCTATTTCTTCTTAAAATATGCTTCTGTTGTAATTCCTTTCTTTCAATTCGTTGGTTGGTTGGTTGGTTGGCATGTACTGAGACGTATGCTACTACCCGTTAGGGAGGCTTTTGTCTCAAAACTCTAAGGGTTTCAATTCGTATTATAATACAAACTCCCTTCCACGTCCTTTTGTTTGGAACACTAAAATTTGAGCTATAAATGGATTCATATTGCAAACCTTTTTTGAGGCTTACTTCACCTCCACTTATCTCACTTCTCCATGGGTTTCTTTAATTCTGTCTCAGCTTTCTTATTACTTCTGCGAAAATTTTTACACAACCAACCAACCGTAAAAAAATGAAAGAGAAAAAAAATAAGAAAAGCTGATTTTTTATGAGAGTGACCTCTCGATTTTAATTAATTACTCAGTTAATGATTGGAATTTCGAAATTCTGAGCGTCAGGTGCATCAGGAGAGATATTGGGCTACTCTCAGAAAAATTTTGAGCTTCGTACGTACCGTAGTTTTTGCTAACTATCGCAGACACACACACACACACAGAGCGATTTGTTATTTTATTAATATAGATATGATTATATTCTACTAGAATCGTTTGGTAATGTATTACCATAATTTCGGGTGTATAAGACGCAGACCAAACAATTCTTTTTCGACCCAGATTTTTTTAAGAAACAAATATAACTAGTTAGATCGCCGTAAATATTTGTCTTCAATCACTAAATAAGATTTCTGGGACCAAAAAGAAGTGTTTGATCCGCGGCTTATACACCTGAAATTATGGTATTTATTTATGCAAAAAAAAAAAATAATAATAATTATAAGTACTACTGACATTAATTATGAAGTTATTTTAAATAATCTCATAATGTTATGCCGAGAAAAATATTTGCACGATACATTGAATTTTTCTTCATTATTTAACACACAATTTCCAACTATTGGCTAAATATCTACACTTTTAAAAAAATAATAATAACCTGTAATTCATATATTGCAGAAAGATGATTGTTTTTTGACCTATCAAAACGTTTTATGAAAATATGTTATAAACACACAGGAATTATTCAAAATTTCAAAATGCTTTTTTTTCAGTTTTAGGAAGCTAAAAAACTAATAGACTGTGACGATTTGAAGATCCACTTCTAAATTTCTTCTGAATCGCACTCAAATTGCTTAATTATTTGAAAAGCACTTCTTTAATTTTCTGAATATTGAAATACGAACAGATTGCTGAGATTTGAAAACACACTTTTTTAGCCACTTTATCTAACTGTATTTTTATGTATTTTTAAAACATTTTTAGGTAAGCCTGAGTATGATTAACAACGATATTCAATAAATAAACATGTTAATACTAAAAGAGAAAAAGATCATTTTTTATGCTTTTATGAATGTATTCTGTTGTAATGTATATGTTCTGGTATATATTTCAGGCATATATTCGGTTAATTATCTGAAAATAATAATTTGAAAACTAAAAATATCAGAATAGCCGATATTTTGTGTTAATATTACGTTAAAATACTGATTATTACCTGTTCTATCAACTGCCTAAACTTGATGGGTATTACGTGCAATGGACGTGAAACATTTGTTTCAGAAATTCTACTTTAAACTTGAATTTCATAATGGTTTAACAAAAAGGAATTTCTTCATTGAATTAAGGGTAACTCATAAGACGTTTTATTAATTCTTTACAAATCATCTTGTTAAACCAAGAAATTTCTGTTTTCTGTAAATGGTATATAATTAAAGCAAAATTAATATTAATGTAATGTCATCTACTAATACAATTTTATGTTTTTTAAGATGTCTAATTAAGCTATAGACCTCCGTCACAAGACTGTGAACTGACACATAGGAATTCGAATTCCTTTTATGATCGCAGGCGCGTGAAAATCGGTGAAAGAGAGGATCAGGCGTTTTCATGCTAAACCATTCAAAATACCGTATTTACTCGTGTATAACGCGCACTTTTTTTCGAAAAAAATAAGGCAAAAGTCGTAGGTGCGCGTTATGCGCGGAATAATTTTTTATTATATGTAAATATCAGACGATATAGAGATATGAATTTAAAAATGTATTCAAAGAAGACATTAAAAACAGAAAAATCTTACTTAATTGAAGTATTACTGCATCTTTATTCCACTGCCTCTTTATTCCTTTTAAGTTTTTTATATATATATAAAAAAAAAAAAACGTTAGTAACGTTATTTCAACACTAAGTTAGCAATTTTCATTGCCGTCATGCACATCTATCCCCCGTTATTTACCCCTACCCGAAGTCTAAAAATGTAATTTCGTCTTGTTTTCCGGCTTAGCGCAATGTTTGTTTCGACGTTCTATACTTAAATTCCTTTGGCCATTCATTTATTTACACGTCAAATTTAAGGTGCGTGTTACATACGGGATTTTAAAAATCGTCATTTTCCCCTCTAAAGTAAGGGGTGCGCGTTACACACGTGTGCGCGGTATACACGAGTAAATACGGTAATAATAAATATTTTGAAGTGATGTAAGAAATAGGACCGAGAAAAATAAACCCTAGCTAAGGTCTAATTTATTGACATTTATGAACTTGCTCTATAACCTAATATACATTTTTGATATGAAAAAAATATATATATATAAAATAAGCTAAAATAAAGAAAAAAATGACAGAATTCCCCAAACAAGAGACGTTATAAATACAAGATCAATAGAGAAATTAAATAGTTAAAAAATAATAAATCCAATATTACTTTCTAACAGTAGTTCTCAAAATTCAGAAATATGATGCATATAATATCAAATAAGGTACTGTTTCTCCGAATCAGATTAATCAGATGCCGATTAAGATAAATTTGAAATGCATAAGATTTAGACGGAAAATGGAATTAAATAATTTCTTCCGTGTGAAAGGAATAAACACATAATATAGATTTTCTATTCCTTAGTGTGTTATTATTGATTAACAAGCCAATATAGATGAATAAA
The DNA here is from genome assembly GCA_964019185.1 of Maratus speculifer. Classification (NCBI taxonomy): domain Eukaryota; kingdom Metazoa; phylum Arthropoda; class Arachnida; order Araneae; family Salticidae; genus Maratus; species Maratus speculifer. The sequence goes on from OZ025292.1 coordinate 255,242,370, forward strand.
TATTATCAATTTTTAAATGGTCAGGGATAAAGGAAAACGTTTAACTTAACTTCAAACACCAAGTTAAAGCACTGCTCATAAATTATTCCCCATATTGAAAGGCGTTTTGCCATGAAAATGTATCAGCTATGTACTATTTCATTCAGATAACTGAAATGCTCTTTACGCCCTTCTCTATAAGCAGATAAATTTTTGTAGAATAGTATTTTCTCACTTGTATTACTTATAAATTTCATATATTTTTCCTTATATGCATCCCTTAAGATAGACATCACGCTACTTTCGATCAAAAGATAAAGTCAAAAGAAAACTTCATGCTTAATTGTTTCTGGAAATTGTGCTCCTTTATTCGGAGGTAAATTTGCAGTCTGAATGCCCGATAGCGCTACAGTATGTTCCTTACCAGGAAAAACAGTTCATAATCAAATCGAAGCGTTTGAACCAATTATACAATTTTCCATTAATTTTAGATATAATACTTCGGAAAATGGAATTATTGTTTTCTGAGCAAGTCCAATTTGTGTGTGTAATTAAACTTTTGATTTTTTTTTTTTTTTTTTTTTGAAAGATGAAACTAATTTAAAATAAAATGTTTTCGAGATTTGTTTCTAAATATTTTTGAAACATCAAAGAAATGAGAAATAAAGAGCTTTTCTCGTAATACCAAAAAGTATATTTCTGTAATGCACAAGAAAAAAAAATAATGTAACGCTTTCCGAATTTATCATTATCAGGCGCACAAAAACGTCCAAACAGTGATCATTTAATCAATATTAGGAAACAAAAATTAATTACGCAGACAAACGTGCGTAAAACTTAAATATTTTATTGTAAAAAGTACTTAAATCATAATTTCATTCATTACAAAACATATTAACCTGAAATAGAAAGTTTATACACTGTAGAATCGATATATATTATAGCCCTTATTGGATTTCAGTTTAAAAGGAAACTTTAAATAACAAAGTTAAGTTCAAAACACTTTATAAAATCGTCAACCCTAAATGTGAATACATAACCACACAGTAGTTAGTTTATACAAATTATAAGCAAAATGAGAAACATAGATGTGAAATTTCATTTTATATACTAGACTCTTTTTAATTTTTTATACAAGATGTTTGAATAATAATTTCCTTGCATACCAGGCAGGGTGTCGGAATTTTCTGCTTTTGACAACTGGTGCAAAGCTCTTGGAAAGGACAAATCTCTCTTTGCTATTTGTCGTTATTATCATCTGCCAAATCTACTTGCTAGAATTCAATGAATTCATGCATATGCCAGATGAATCGAACTCCTTGAAAGGAACAAATCTTGCATGTTTTCTATCGGCATCATCATCTGCCTTTAAACTTACTTGTTTGCCTTCAATGTGTGTGTATTCATGCATATGAAAGATTGCTCAAATCACTTAGAAAGAACAAATTTCTTAGTTCTATATATCAAAGTCAACATTTGCTATCAAGCGTACTTTGTCATATTCAGGGAGAGGGCGTTTATATATTTACTAGATGTTATTAACCGAACTTCAGTTCGCAATATTAAATGTGCAATGCTTTATAAATCGTTTAAATTCTATTTAAAAATTCCCTCTTATTGAAATGCCTTAAGTAGCATGTCTATTTTAGTGTATTTAAGACAATCGCCAAGGATAAAGTAATTTCTTTTCGGTCTGACCATTGTGAACTAAAATATTATAACATTTAAATAATATAATATTACCAAAACCTTCCTTGCTAAAATACCTTAAACAACGTTTTTGTTAAAAAAAAATATGTGTAATGGTCAGCTATTAGTATTTCTGTACAGCTGTACGAGTTTACAAGGTGTATGTCACTCATGTTCGGATTTAATTTATAAATATAAGTAATGTATAGTGAAGTAAACATGCTTAAATAACTAAATAACAGTTTACATTTTACATATGGATAACGATTTGTCTGGTGTATGTCATTTCAGTACGATTTTGTGCATTGCAAAACTATCATAATCATAGCTATCAAAAATACATTAACAAGAAAGAAAAAAATCATGCATCAAGCATAGAATGTGAAGCGCATTCCATCACATTAGAATAACGTAACAAAACTATACCGTTTAATATGCTAAACCGCTACTCAAATAGAACCATATGGAAACATATTACACATTTGAAACTATATTTCAGTAACTGTCATCAACAATGGGGAAATTATCCGATTTTTTCAGCAGCCCTGTACGTGCTATATAGATATAATTTTTTCAACAACAAGCATGTCAAAATTTAGTTCATTTAAGAAATATTTTTTTCTTAGCTGAAAACCCACCTACAAAAAATTCACCTAATAAGGATAATGGCCATGGATACTTTTATGCCGCTCTGTATATGAGGTGTAGAATTTATATATAAAAAAATCATTAAAATTTGAGAAAAAATGAAACATGTAAAAAAAATCTTTGAACGCACTGTATTAGTTAAAAATTTTAAAACACACACTCCAGCAGCCATATGGCTTACACTCCACATTAAACACTGTAGTGTAGTGACAGATTTATTTTGTTTATTCCAGAAAATGAATAAAGAATGCTGTTAATATCCGTTTTAATGTAACATAGCGAAATTCAGCGATTTATACAAGTTTCAAAACATTTGGAATAGTGTAATCTCATTAAAATACCGTTCAAATGATTTTACCCTATATACTATATACTGATGGAATTCTTTTGAACTATTATTCTATTTGTGAATGAACTATTATTCTTACATACTTCATATACAATACCAAACATGTGATGGAAATCTTTTGAACTACTGTTCCATTTGTTAATGGTTTATTATTTTTACATACTTCATATACAATACCAAAAATGCTATGGTGATCCTATATAAACCTAATCAAATGCATGAAAATCAGAGTGTATTTACGAGAATTAGAGTGTGGAGAAACGGACAGAAAAACTGGATGCACAAGCATTTTTTAACTGGTTGTAAAGTGTGAAAAATCAGCACAGTTTAAATACGTTAAATGACTTCATGTATTTAACATTTGTCAGGTGGTCTGACTTAAGTATGGCATGAGTGCTCACGTTGCGTGTGCACAATAACTTACAAATAATATTTATTTAAATGATATATTAAAAAATAAACCTGGGTTAAATATCTCGAATACGCATATATTATACCCTTTAATAGTAAAGTACTTCTCAATGTCACCACTCCTGAGCAGTAGAATTCCCCGCATTATTTTTTCACCAAACAAAAAAATTCCAATAAAAAGACACAATAAACACTTTTCCTGCAATTATCAATTGCATATGCCAAAAAGTAACAAAATATGATTTGATTCGTATTTTGACAGGTAATTACTTTGAGGCCTATAGCACCTGTGTCTGTCGCCTCGAATAATCCATAATAATACACAAAGAAACAACCAAAAATCAGCACATTTTTTATTTCTTGTATCCATTACATATATAACACTATAAAGGGACTGCACAACATCCATGTCTTGCCCGAATTCGAACCAGGAACCCTTGGCGTGACCGCAACTGCCGCTACTGATCACACCACTGGGGCGACAACAGAATATAATGTTTGATAAAATTTCATCTTATACTCTCTTTAAGACCTCAGCCACAAAATAACTCAAACTGAGCCGAAATCAACTGATCTCACGATTTGAAAATCAGCGTTTCACAAAAAGTTAAAAAACCGCTCGAATGATAAAGTTATTTTTAAACAATTTTATTCAAGATAAGTAATTTAAATAACGAATTTAAACCCAGATGAATAAAAATTTTTTTAAAAAATTCATTCACAATTCAATAAATCACAGTTATTTCTGAGAAACCAAATCCCCTCTTTTCTTTTAATAGTGTAGATTGCGAGATAAAGATATTCCATTAATCATGTAAATTTCAACAAAACATCACCAACAGTTGGCGTCAAAAACTAATGGATCACCATTTATTTCATGGTATTTCATTTTATGGAATTTAATATTTTATAAAATTCGTATGTGTGTTCTGTAGAAACTGCAATCTGTGTCCCGTGAGAGGGATAGGCAGAGAGATATTTCGCGAAAACAGTCAAACCGTGTTTAGGACATATCAAAAAACAAAAATGAATGTAAATCAATTTTTCTTTTAATGACGTACATAGAGAAATGTAGCACACTTTTCAAACTTGCATGGAAAAAAGCTGTTTAATTTATCTCTAGTACATATTAGAAAAATCAGCTGAATCCTTTAAAAAAAGTGTGCTTAAATATTTTTAACATTTGCATTTCAAAACTCCATCATTTCCAAAGATAAATATGTCAAGTGCTTGGAAATTCTGATGAGCGATGGGAAACTACAATCTCCTTTATAAAAAATTATAATTAACTCTGATGTGCTTCATCCAACAGTTACCGTTTAAAAAGTCTGGAAAAATGTAATGACATATATGACATATTGAAGGGTTACCAGTTGTTTTCAATAAAACTTTAAATGATTAAATTACAAAAATATATCGGAATCTGTTAAGTTTTTAAAAATAAAAAGTGTTAGAATTTTACATAAATAATAAAACATGTAATATAAATAGCAATGTGACATAATTATTCTCCGTGTCGTTTTAAAATTTTTATTGGAAGAAAAGTATTTTGATAAACTTCATACTGTTAAAAAAATTCTGTGAAATTACAGAGAATCTACGGGTAATCAGTTATCTTAAGTTCTGTAAAATTACACCGATTAGAAAAATCGAGTTTCTGATAAGGGGACTGTGGACGTTAAATTTTTTTTTTTTTTTCAATATAGCAATATGAAATTTTGTACATAAATACATTTCACCAAAAGCATATAGAACACCTTTAATAAAAATTTGCAAACTTATTAATTTTTTTTAATTTTTTTAAAAATTCAAATTTTTAAACGAATTTTTAAAATGCTCCTCGTGTTTTAATTTTGGAGATATTTTCTTGTTTTTGCATTTTTATCACTTAAAACTTTTTTATAAACAAATTTGTGTAAGAATTTTTATTAATCTCTTGAATAGTTAATATTTTACAGATTTGTTTCTAAATTCCATATTGATTTTCATCAAAATTTTTCATTTTATTAAGTATAAAATCTAATTTGACTATCTTAATGGAGACACGTGAACTGACAATTTAACACATTTGCCGGCGCTTACGTGAAGATGTGATGATAGTTAATGCCGCACTGTAGAACTGGGTTTTTTCCAGAAACCGATTTACTTTTTATAACAAAGAATCAGTGAAAGATTTTCCCGAGCCAGCGCGTGACTGGCTATTGGACATCACCCCACATCACGCGCTCGCGCGTGATCGGCAGCGAAGTTGTTAAAAGCTTACACAATTTCTTTCTAAACAATATCATGATACTTCCTTATTAATTTCATAAATATTGATCAAAAATTACGTCGCAAGAAGCATTTCAAAAAGCTAAAAACGCTGAAAAATTAATTTTGAGGAAAATACATTTAACTTATATAAATACACTTACCTTTGTTATTTATTTCTTAAAACCTTTACAAATGATATTTTAATAAGGAAAAACTGTTTTGGTAATATTATACCTCAGAAACAGAGCTTTTTGCGACGATTTTCCTGTACAGGATTTTGCTCAAATAAAGGTCTACTGTCCCCTTAAATAATAAAGAAGTTATTTAAAAAAATAAAATGGTCTCTATAAATTAACATCATTAAAAATACACAAGATAATGCAAATTAACTTTTTATTATAATAATTTAAGTAATTTTTTGAATCTATCAATCTTCTGTGAGCTTCAAAGAATTTGATTTTTTTCCGAGTAAAATTAGAATTGCGGTATTTTTAAACTCTAACATAAATGGTTTCTAGCCGTACTGAGATTTGTACCAGAGACGGCCTGACAGTGGAAAAACACATTACTGATTGTACTATAGGAGTTGTTACTATTGAGTACAAAGTATGTCTTTTATGATTCAACGGGCAAAATTCCCCAATAATCCTATAAGATTATTTATCCCTTTCTACACTATTGTTAGTAAAAAATAATTAAACTAAATTTTATTTAATATTTCTAATAAAATTGCAAGAGTATTTTAAAAGTGTGTATTTTGAATTACAAAATGTTGCAAAAATAAAAATATCTTTAAATAACGACATGGAAATCCTAACAGGAAATTAAGTATAAAATAAGATTTATTTTTTTTTTCTACAATATAGACATTTTTAGCAGTGTATGTATAATTTATCAAAGAGTCGACAAACGGTCTTCTTCCGTTCCGTTAGTAGATTTTTCGTTTTGGTAAATAAAAGAAAGGAAAACTCCGTTTGAAGAAGCAGTAACTTTCTGTTACAAAGTTTGATTTTTAATGATAATAATTTAATATAATTTTTAAAATTAGTGAAACGATTAATCGTTAAAGAATTCGAAATTTCTGACTGATTTTAAGCTGTTATATTATCTTACTTAATTTATTCTTATTATCATTATTTTTGTATAATTTGCCTCAAGCCGTCCTGAGAATCGAACTCGAGAACTTTTGATAGCGGAACAAATCCTTACTGGCTGAGCCAAAGCTGCTGATCCCGGAATCTACAAAGTACGTCTTTTATGAATTAGTGAGGAAATCTGTTGTGCTTTTTAAAACTTGTCTTTCAATTATATTCTTTAAAATATTTGTAAACGATTTATTTTAATTTATTGTAGACTGATGCATGATACTTATTATTTTTTAAATCAATTTTAATTTTTAAACTAATTTAAAATTTTAAAAAAATCACTGTTTAAAATCCCTGTTTTTTATGTATGAAAAAAAATTATTCGTTTTTTATAAAAATAATGTTATAGATAATTTTTTGAAATTGTCATATACTATTCGTTTATTTAATTTTGGGCTAATTTAATTAAAAGATTTTTTAATAAGAAATAAGGGAAAAAACAATAAAATTATAATTTAAAAGGATTTTTTTTTATTTTTCAATTATCCCATGGCGCAGTGGGATTCGAACCAACAATGTGCACTCTCAGGCAATTAGCTGTGGGGTGCCTTGACAACTCGACCACAGTTCTTAATAAGGAAAAGAAGCCCATTTAATATCAGTAACTTCGACCGTCCAGAAATATTTTTTTCGGACTCTCGAAATATTTGATCTGATAAGAGGCATATAAAAACTTTCGATTTTTTAAAATTTTATTTTAGGGTATGGAAGTAAAAGAGAATAAAATAACACAAATTTTGCATACAAAATGAAGTCGATTGGATAATTAGTTGTTGAGATATATGTAATTCTGTCTTCTACTCTCTTCAATTTTTCATGACCCTGTAGTTCATTCAGTTGGAAATCAAAGAACTGTTTTAATTGAATATGACACGCTTAATCTAACGTAGTAAATTGTTAGTTAACATGATTATTATTTTTGTAGTTATAAGGATGATTCTTTTATGCAATACGGTACTAGTTGAGTATCTTGGCGTTTTGTATTATTTGTCGAAAATGGTTGATCAGCAATTCACTAATGCAATAGTACTAACTATTCATAATATTTAAATATGCGTTTAAATTTTATTTTGGAATTGTAATACATTTTATAAATAGTTTACACATGTTTTACTTTCATATTTTATATTATGCATATCCATGACGGGTAAGTATTATGGTGTCCTCCAATGACTAGTTTACCATTATCTGAATTGAGTAATTGTATTGTCTGATTTGACTCAATTCTATTTATCTATATCTAAATACTTATAAATCAGTAAGAATACATTTTTTTTTTAATATTTACCTGTATTCAGTAGAGGCAGATGAGGAAGTGATAAGAGAGTGATGAGGTACCAAGCCTTCCTCATAAGCCTATCCTCAATACAGATTAAAAAAAAAAAAACTATTATTTATTTATAAGTATTTAGATATATTTAAGGCTAACGAAGCATAATCTCAATTCAGATAATAGTAAAATCATAAATGGGAATTCACCAGTACCTCACAGTCATTCACTCATAACTCTTATTTTGGCCTAATTCGAGAGAATCACGCACGTGCAAAAAAAATCTGGATAAATGCCAAGCAACGTCAAACACTTTCACTAAAAAGCAACTATTCAATTTTAAGGCAGTTTTCGGTTTAAAATATAATATATATATATGTATATTAGGGTGGAGCGAAAAAAAATTTTTTTTGAAAATCAAAAACGGGTAGGTGCCAAAAGTTGCCTTTATACTAGTACATCAACTGTGTGAAATTTTACCGCTGAAAAAAAATGGCTTGAGTCTGCGCTTTTGCTCCAAAAATCGAAATTTTGGGTAAAATTTGTCATTTTTTCAAAAAAATTAAAAAATTCCTACAGAGCTGGTTAGTATTTAAAAGTGTTGCTTAGATCTTTATATTTATCTGCTTAACATATTTAAACTATAAAACAATATCTGTAGTCTGTATAATTGGAGCAAATCTGACAACTTTTTGTGAAAAATCAGCGTTAACCTCTCTATTGGAGCATACAACGAAATGTTGTTTTGAATGCATTTCTTACCTAGTTGCTTTCAAAACTACTGTGTATATAACTCATAGAGGTGGTTGCATTATCCCACCCGTCCCAACCATCCAATCATCTAGGCCCAGTGTTTTATTTATGTATTGAATTGTTATTTTTTTCCGGAAGACGAGTATAAGTTTTCTATATATCAAAGTAATTTATCTCTTCTTTATATTCACTGACATTGGATGATTTGGATCATGCTGGTGTGGCCTGCTGCACGTATATTTTTATACCATGTATAACAGAAGAGAAGCTGAGCAATGTATTGGGTATGTTCTTAATTGAACCTATTCAGCAGTCTATTATCTTCATTAAAATTTCATGCATTTAGATTATGATTGGAAGTTTTGTTATCACATCATTCTTTCAATCAATTACATTTTATATGCAATGATTTGCCTAAAAATTGATTGTATGAATTTAATTTCTAGTATGTCATCATTTATTGAACCTGTTACATTGAATATATGCTGAGAAGCTAGCTGTTAAATACTATAACGATTGTCACAGAGGATTGCAAACAAAATTTACAAAAACTACTTGTTAAAAAACAACACTATTTCTAAAAAAGTTTTAGTATGCTTTATGTCGTTTCCTGTGTTGTTCCGTAGTCTAGTAATTTCTAATAAGATTTTAGATCTATTATTTAGGTGTGTAGTACATTTGGTATAAAACATCCCGCGGTATAAACTTGGATTATACATTTTGTGAGTGAACATATAAACGCTGATTGACAATCTGTGCTTATATAAAGCGGAAAATTTTATTAACTTTATGAGCTGTCTTTTGTGTGAGATGTTTTCTAAATTCCTATTCCCCATTCTTTCTGAGAAATAGCTTTCCTTATGAATTAGCTTTGCAATCTCCGACAGAAATTTCTAGTCTGTTCTGAGTATCTTTTTCTCAATTTGAGAAAATAATTTTTCAAAATTATTCTCTATTTTATAAAAAAAAAAAAAAAAAAAAAAAAAAAAATTGCAATAGGAAGTGAATAGTACGCAGACAAAGATTTTCCTTATTGATCCGGTTAATCCATGTAGCTTAGAACGTTTTATATCGACTTCTCAAATAACTGACGCAGAGAAAATTCACTGGAGTTTAAGTAGCGAATGATTCAATATTATACACAATTCTAAGCTTACCCCATGCAAAATGGTGCACAGTGACAAATAAAATTCTCCTAATTTTAAATGAGCACTTATAGTCGATTAGAATCCGTACATTCCCTCATAAAGTACTATGCATTATAAGTTTATGCCCAGGACATTTCACCATCAAATGTTGTCCGCTCATAAAAAGGGGATCTAAAAGTTAATAGGAAATTACCTAGATACGAAAACACTTAGAAAACGGCATAAAACTAATGCAATAAAAAAAAAAAGTTATTTACAACAGCGGTTGCTTTACACATGGAGAACAAATTTTCATTGCAATTCTCTCTGACGATCACCATCACATGAAACAGCTCGCCTCTCAAAATATAAAAAATGCAAAAGTAGAATAAATGATGGCATACTTATAGTTGAAATATCTGAAATCATCTTTGAAGCAAATCATTAAGTAAAAAAAATACAATTGACTGAAAAAATGTTGTGGTAACAGAACTTCCAATCACTATTCATCAACTGAATGTAAGTTTGATAAATATAATAGATGGCCAAATAGATCGCTTTAATAACATTCCCGTGCACTACTCTGCTTGTCATTTTTTTTGTATAAACGGTAAAAATATACATGAAGATAGTTACAGCAGCATGTGGATGCAAAGAACAGATAAACAAGGTGGAAGCATCGAAAACATGCCAAATATTTTTAAAGAAAATCACAAATCAATGTATAAATAAAACACTGTACTAAGATGATCGAATAGTTGGGCCGGGTGGTATAGGAAATATAGCCACCTCCACGACGCATGTCCAAGGTAGTTTTGAAAACAAGAGCTGTATTAAAAACAATAATTCATTGTATGTCCCAATAGAGTGGTAATGCCGTTTTCTTACCAAAAGTTGTCTGTTTTGCTCCAGCTATACGGAATAAAGATATTGTTTTATAGTTTAAATATGTTAAGCAGATAAATATAAAGGTCTAAGCAACACTTTTAAATACTAACGAGCTCTGTAGGAATTTTTTAACTTTTTTGAAAAAATGTCAAAAAATGACAAATTTTACCCAAAATTTCGATTTTTGGAGCAAAAGCGCAGACTCAAGCCATTTTTTTTCAGCGGTAAAATTTCACACAGTTGATGTACTAGTATAAAGGCAACTTTTGGCACCTACCCGTTTTTGATTTTCCAAAAAAAATTTTTTTCGCTCCACCCTAATGTATATATATATATATACACTAGTGAGAAACATCTAAGCACGAGTCCCAAAATGCCAATTTTCAAGGGAATTTTAAACGATATTTTACAGGCGGATATTAAAAGGAAATAATTTAATTCGAATAATTACTATCTCTGCATAACAGCTAGTCCGTATAATATCTCATTCAGGTCACACATGGTCAAAAGAGTCACAGTCACTACGGCGAAACAAAAAGTAGGAAATCCCATAAGTCTCTTTTATGAGTCTCAAAAGACTCCACTACTATACTATATACTATACTACCACTCTACTATATGTGACTCCTCTGACAGATCATTGTGACTGATACTTTGTGGCAAGTCACCAGATGACTTTACAATGTCGTTTCGTTGCAACTCTCGCGTGACCTCGCATCTGGAGACACAATTTCAAAGTCATTGTGAACGTTGCATTATGATAAATTACCAAATAATCCCAATAAAGTCACATGGTGACTTTTCGCCACTTTTCACAGAGGTTACTTCACAGTAGGGTCTCAGTCATCATTTGACAAAGTCATGTGACAGAAAGTCACCATGTGACTTTAATGTGACATTATGTAGTGATTTATCATAATGCAACGTTCACAATGACTTTGAAATTGAGTCTCCAGATGAGAGGTCACACGAGAGTCTCAATGAAACGACATTGTAAAGTCACCTGGTGACTCGCAGCATAGCGGCAGTCACATGGACCTGTCAGTAGAGTTACATATAGTAGTCATTTGAGTCATATAAGAGAGGTACGGAATTTCCTATTTTTTGTTTCGCCATAGTGAATGTGACTCTTGTGACCATGTGTGACCTGAATGAGAAGTTATATGGACAAGCTGTTATGCAGGTATAGGAATTATATTACTCCCTTTTGAATATTCGCGCAAAAATTATTGCTTGAAAATCACTTGAAAATTGGCATAGAACTTCAGCGATAAAACATATTCAAGTGAAACATAAACAAGTTAAAATTTTTCAGCAATAAACAATTCGCTTTTTGTAATCGAAAATTATACATTTTATCTAATCGTAATTAATTATCTAGTATCTTTATCAAAATCGCTAATTTAAAATAGAAAATAAGATTTTTTTTTTAATTTAAAACTTTTTACAGTTGCCCGAAGATCAATCAATACAATCTCGAAATAAACAAGTTCAAACTTGTGATTCAGCTGAAAATATTTTATAAAATATTTTTACGGTTCAATAAAGTTAAGTGAAACTAAATATTTTTTACAGCAAAGGGTAATTAAAATTATATTATTCGTATAAAAAAATAAAACTCTTTAAATTTAATCATAATATGAAAGCTTGAAAATGATAAAGCACTTCAACTGAAGTACTCTAAAAAATTTGTAACATTTTCCTTTAAAAATTCATTACTTCCAAAGGAAACAAAATCGAGTGCTTCAAAAACCAGGTAAGAGAGAGACAACCTCTAGCACTTAGAGTAAAGGAAATAGTAATTAACCTTTGATGGCACTTCATAAACCAGTTTCTTGATTTTGAAAAAAAATGATATAGTAAAGTAAAATTTTTGACGTATTGAAGGGCCAGCAGTTAGAATGAATAACATTCTATGCTGTTATTAGTAAATGACTTTCTTGGAAACATTTTGTTTAAAAAAATGTATGAGAGTCTTATTTAGCCTTTAAAAGAAATTTCATGTCAATGACATAATGAATGTTCCAAAACTGCAAACTTTCTCTTATACATATAATTTTATAATAGATTATATAATCTTCTATCTAGAATAATCTTAATACATATCTTATACATCTTATCGTCATAATAATAAATTTGTTTATGATAAGTAATTTTCATTTACGCAATGGAATTAATCGAAGTTTTTTTTAAGCTTCTTTTAATTAATAGGTCTAATTTATTTTATATATTTCTATTTTTTATTAAAAATGTAGCAGATATGTAAAAGATGGATTAATCTAATTTTTAAAATGTAGTTTCTTTGTGTTTCTCATAAATAACTAGATTAAATTATTTTGTACTGATGGAATAGAAAACATTTCATTTTTAACTTTTAGATCTATTTTAAACTAGTATGTTTTTTAAAGGAAAAGTCTAGCAAAAAATAAATTGCTGCTCTAAAAAAAAGGTCAATTTAAATTTTTAATAAAATATTTAACTTAATACTTATCCAGGGTGGCGTGTTGTCAGGGAAAACCGGGAAAAACAAAGTCAAGAAAAGAGAAAACTACCAGTATTTCCTTACAGAAAATACTTTAAAAAACATAAAGAGATTACATAAACTAAATTTATCTTTAACAAGATACTGGTATTTTTCATCTATATTGACTGTGTTTTTATCTAGCCACTCGCCACCCTATTATCACTGCTGCATCTAGCTTTTATTTTTACTCTATATCATAATTGGTAATGTTGTGAATACAATAAAATACAGGGTGATTATAATTAAAGTCCGAGTTTCAAAACGCTCTAAAAAGCGAACCACTCGTTAAAATGGCGTCAAAATTTAACAGCGTATTATTGAAGAAGGGGGAAAGAACATGAATAATAATAAAAAAAGTTCCAGATTTTAGCGATAGATGGTGCTGTAAGCGTCAGAATTTCGACTATAAAGGACAAATTGTAAAACAACGGCTAAGGCGTACGTTACACGATATAAACCAACTGTATTGTTCAGTGTGCATGACTGTACGCGTGTGATACTGTTAGTTACGTAGGCCTGTCCACCACGGCAAGGTCGTACCACATCGGATGGGAAAAATTGGTTTTTAATTGTCCTGAGGCCAAAAACCGCATAAAAAGCATCCCTCCAATTGGTTTTTAATTGTCCTGAGGCCCAAAACCGCATAAAAAGCATCCATCTAACCGGTTTTTAATTGTCCTGAGGTCGAAAACCGCATAAAAAGCATCCATCCAATCGGTTTTTAGTGTTTGTCGAGACTGGCGCAAAACATGTTCAATATGCTGTCCACCGTTGTGGGCAACAAGATTAAATCGGGAAACAGCATGTTCCATAACCTATCGAAGTGTATCTGGGGTCAAGTGCAGAATGGTTGCGCAATGCGTGTCTTTAATTCAGCTACGTTGGAAATCGGAGTACTGAACACAATATCTTTCAGATAACCCCACAGCCAGAAATCACACGAATTAAGATCAGGTGATCGGGCCGGCCAGACTGTGGGGAAATGACGACTGATATTTCTAGCATTTCCGAAATGCCGCCTCAACAGCTGCTTCACTCGATTTGCAATGTGCGGAGGAGCGCGTGTGAGGCGGAAAGTCTTACACCAGACATTCACGCAGTTGCAGAGCTGGAATGACGTCATTACGCAAAAGAGACTCATAGCGCTGACCATTGACGGTAACGGTTACAGGACCTAAAGCACCCGTCTCCTCGAAAAAATACGGCCCTATGATAAATGATGCCGTAAATCCGCGCCACACAGTGACCTTTGCAGGATGAAGTGGTACTGGGTTCGTTGCGAGTGGATTATCTGTTTCCCATATTCGGCAATTCAGTGTATTGACACATCCCGTCAGGTGGAAATGGGCTTCGTCTGTCCACAGAATTTCCCACGGCCAATCATTGTCCACTTCCATGCGAGCGAGAAATTCCAAAGCAAAACGCTCTCTTGCTGGCAGGTCAGAAGGGAACAACTCCTGCACATGGCAAATTTTATACGGATAACATTGCAGGATGTTTCGTAGAATGTTATGTACCGTGCTCACACGCCTGTTCAATGTTCGGGCAATTCTCTGTGCAGTGCACGGTTGCTCACCACCGCTAGACTCTTCCTGAACTGCTGTGGCCACTTCTTCAACTACCGCCGCATCACATCTTTTCCTTCCTCTACCAGACTGCACATCAAATGAACCTGTATTTTCGAATTTTTGCATCATTTTCACCAGACCTCTGACAGTCATCGGTCCAGCGCCTTTTTTCATACCCTTGAGAGTCCTGAACTTCTGCAGAGCCACTGGTGCAGAATCACCGTTCTTGTAATAAAGCTTTACAAGCAGAGCACGATCCTTCATTGAGACACTCATGGCCAACGTCTGAGAGGCGAAATGAGGAAACGCCGTTTACCCAACGCTTTTATAACACCTGAAATTGTCGTGCGATGCCAGGTATTTAAATTTACATATACTGACGCTTACAGCGCCATCTGTCACTCAAATTTGGAACTTTTTTTTGGTTCATGTTCTTTCCCTCTTCTTCAATAATACGCTGTTAAACTTTGACGCCATTCTAATGAGTGGTTCGCTTTTTAGAGCGTTTTGAAACTCGGACTTTAATTATAATCACACTGTAGAATTACAATTAGCACTTTTCAAAAAAAAAATTACTAAAATATCCTTGGTGTCTCAGGTAAGTTTGGGATTAAAATTAGATGGTCCCGATGTGACACCACTGCATCGGAAAAAGTTAAACAATTAAAATAGATTTCATAATTAGGCTTTATTAATCATTATTTCATAAATAAAGATTTAACACATCGCATAAGACAAATAATTACCTCCAATCACATGATTAACTATTTTTCTTCTTTTGTTACATATACTATATCAACTGAGCTCTTTAGTTGTATTTATTTTATAGAAGTATTTTTAGTTTTGCATTTCTTTTTATTCATGAAATTTCCCTAACGTAGTTAAAAAATCGAACATTAAAAGGATGATTTTTGCTGATTACTTAAAGCATAGACGCCGACATAAACGGGGAACACAACCACACAAGAAAACTTACATTAATTATCGTAATATTTTTGTTTTAATTAATAAATAAGATTAAAAAAAACATTCAAAAATTTAACTTTTGAAACTTTAATTGTTTGGTTATACCTGTTTATCTCTGTACCTCTTGTGAAAACAGCGTCGATGGCTTAAAAATAAAAAAAGCAACGTTTGTGGTCCACTCAGGAAGTATTTAATAAACAGAAAAACGCCCAGTTAGACTGATAGTATTGAATTAACAAGCTATTCACACTTATTGTACTTTTTACTCGTATTTCAAAGAATAATGGCCCTCAAAATATAAATTGAGCTCCCCCTCTTTATACTTAATTAATGAATCTCTAAATCTAATCTGGAACGCGTTTTATCAGAATAAACCTGCGTGCCATATTTAACGCAAATCAGATAATTTTTCATAATAAACCCAATTAGTTATATAAAGTGGCTATTAAACACCCGTTTTTCCTATTTATACTTAACCAATAAATATCCAAATCTAATCAGCAGAATTGCTCATCAGAATGAACCCCCAAAATTGAAGTAGATAACTCTGTATGGATAGCCATGTATCTATGCTAAAGTAGGGACTTGATTCCCTTACATCTCTTTTATATTTAACCAATGAACCTGCAAATTTAATCATGGAAGCCCCATAACGGAATAAATCAAATAATTCAAATTTGAAGCAAAACAAATATTTCTGAATGAAAAACTTAATTTATCTTAATTAAGGGATGAGAGTAGCCATCCCTTTGAACTCTTCATAATTAAGCAATGAATGTCTAAATCTAATAGAAGAAACTCCTTATCAGAATAAATTGGTATATGTAATTAGAAGCAAATTGAATAAATCTGCATGAAAGGCAATTTATCAATACTGCATAGGGATTAGCCTCTCGATACACCTTAGGTACTTAGCGAATGGCTTTATAATAACTAACCTTATCAGAATGAAATTGAAAAAATGTCTAAGCAAATCGGATATTTCTATCAAGAGTTATCATGTTACGTATATACATACATGCATACATACATTCTAGTTTGAAAAAAAAATAAAACAAAATTATTGCTGGGTAACCTAAAGGTCATTTTGAGCGCTCGCGAACCTCTGCGCACGGCATGTAGGAATCTCGCATGATTATCTATGTACTACTCTTTGCAATTCTTTGTTTGTATCACGACGAGTGAGCGAGAAATTCATACCAACGTTGGGAAAAATTTTCACAAAAAAGGAATAATTTCAGCAAAAATCTTACGAAGATTTCAAGCACAATTTCAGGAGATATGTCTGAAGAAAACTCAAGCGAATGACGGACACAGGAAGTTTGTGATAAAACAAGCAGAAATAGAGAACGTATCTTCATCCACTCTCCTCGAAGAATTTCGATTGAGAAAAACATCGAACCTGTTCTGGACATACTCGTTGTTACCCCCTATTGTTGTCAGCTGTTTCACGAAGCAAACTGTGTATATTTGTGGAAAGAAAAACAAAATTTTCGATCAGAGAAGTGATTTTGCTTCACAAAAATGCTTGTCGCCATAGAGACAACCTGACTCGCGGAATGTTAGAGGAAATGTCACTTTACCCCCATTAGGCAATTCTGGAACACCCTCCTAAATTATTTTCTTGTAATTATCACATGTTTTTGCCTTGAATGAAGCATTAGGAGGTGAGCGATTTAGCAACGACACTACTGTTAAAGCCTTCAAGCGCAATTGGCGTTAGATATTCCCTCATCAAAAACCAAACATCAAAAACCTCCAATTCCTTAGGGAAAATGTGCTTTGAAATCAAGAGATTGTCTCGAAAAAATATATACAACATTCTGTTTTGTATCTTGTATAGTTAAATTAAAAAAAAATCGGTTTATATTTGATTTATTCTTGTATACATATACGTACATACATAGCCGGCGGGTACATTAGCTCTCAGGCTTTGACAGCCTATGACCTGAAAGCTGCTGTCATAAAAAAAAACCCTGCAGAATTAGATTTAGATTTAAAAAATATTTCAAAAGAATTTCAGATAGAAAATAGAAACAGATTGATTTTAGAACCTGAAATGCAAATTACAAAATATTTTTCAAATAAAAAATATTAAAATGCAAATTTGATGATGTTTCAAAGGTCAAATGGAAAAGTGTTGAATATTTAGGCCACGATTGAACGAAATATCGAATCGCTAAAACTTATAACTATATTATTAGATTAATAACAAAATCTTTCCAAGATTAGATTAATATTTGTAATTCCATTGACAGCAGAAAATATTTATCTCGAATACATAAGAATGACTTCTCATAGATTTAAAGAATATTTGAGAGATTTCAAATACAATCCACCAGCAATAGCCCGGTCAATGCTCAATCAGAAACAGAATATACAAGTTAATTTCGAAAATGAAGAATTATTTGTCTCCTAATGAAAATTTATCATTAATTAAATATTCTGAGAATCAACAAAAATGATTAAAAAGAAAATACTGCTTGCAATGGCATTTTATCCTACATCATGCCGAGAATTTGGATCAGTTTCCTAAACGAATCATAAAACAAGTAATATTCCACTTTCTTCAATAACTGTATTTTATTTTCCCAATGTTTTTCAAATCTAAAAATTGACTTTCAGTTTCAGTCCTATCGACTCCAACTACTTGAAATTTAAAAAATAAGACGTTAATAACAGTATTCTTTGTATTCTCTAATGAAGGCTATGTTTACAGTTAAAAGTACTAAAAATTAAAGTAATTTTACATATTTTAAAATATTTATGTTATCTTTTAAGTAGTTTGCACATAGTGTAATTTTAAGTTTACCTTTTAAAGATGAATTTAGCATTCTGTTTATTTATATGTTGAGTAACTTTTGAACATAATTCTAATATCCAAAGTTATGATTTTTTTTCTTTTGATAAATAAAAGAGGCATTTGAAGGACTGAGGATTTTTATTTTGAGATAAAGGCGGCTTACTAGTGATTTAAGTACAATTCACCAGAAAACTACTTTCTTTTTAACTCACAGGTTATCATAGCCTAACAGTTATGTGCCTGCCCGTTCTGTACGTTCGTGCGTACGTGCGTAACGCTATAACTCATTGTAAAAATGTCCGATCTACTTGAAATTTTGTACATAGATATATTCTGATAAGGCGCTTCCCTGATTACTTTTTGGAGTTAATTCGATATGTATAAGAGAGGGAACGGGGGCCTCATGTCTCTCTAATTAATTGATATAAATGGGGTTTTCATGCAGAATTACCAGTTTTCGTTCAAAATTTAGATATGGGATCATTCTGATGAGGCGCCTCGGTGATTGGTATTAGGTGTTCATTGGATATGTATAAACAAGGGGAACGGGGATCCTAATTTATATAAATGGGTTTTCCATGCGGAATTATCATATTTCGTTCAAATCTCTGAATAGTTTTGGAAGTTTAATGGTTACGTATAAAAGAAGGAGATAATTCCTCTTAAATTATATAAAAGAATTTTTATTAAGAATTTTCCAATTTTATCACAATTTTGGATATAGATTTTTTACATGGTAAAGCCCTGATTAGTTTAGGGGGTTAAATGATTAAGTATAAAAAAGGGAAATGGGGGGAGTTGTTTCCAATACTTAATTTGTTTTTCGAACGGAATTAACCCTTGAAAATATAAAGCAGTAATGTACAATTAGTATGCGTAGCCTATGAGTTCAATGCCATCAGTTTAACTGAGCAATATTCTTTTTTATTTATTATAATAATTAAATAAAAGTCTTTCCTGTCTGATAAATTTAAATAAATATAGAAATCTGTAGCTTATGTAGAAAAATATTATTGCTTGGTAATTCTAAACAAAACTGAATGACTGTTTAAATTTGATATAGTCTTTTTATATTAATGAATTCCACATATTTATAAAAGCTCTTAAACTTGACTGTTAAGTACTAATATTTTTTCCCTTCAGTGTTAAAGGAAAATCCACAGTCTCCTTAAGGAAACATTCTAAGAATAAAATGTATTTTCTAATTCCTTCCACGACCTTTCTTCGTTTATTTTAATCTCTACTTAAGTTACTTGATTGTTTATTCTAAATTAAATCAAATACAATCTATTTAATACCACATTCAACTTAATTAAAGATTCATGAAATGAGATTAGTCTGCAGGAATTTATTTAATTGTAAAAACGTGAGTTTAACTAATTTCCATATTATTTTTTACCTACAGAGAAATAAAATTGCTATTAAATCAACGACTAAGATTTGAATAATTCTTGATTGGTTATTAAATTTTCCTTTGTCTTAAATTAGAAAAACGTAATTCTGTCTAACTGTATCTGAAATTGTTGTAATTTTGGGCAGAATGGCATTTATATATTACAACAGAAAGAGACATAAATAAATAAACGGGTTCGTATTGTTATCTACTAAAGTTATCTAATTGAAAATTAGTTTAATATATGAAATTACTTTAGTGTAAAACTAATTGACTAACTCTACAATTCACTTTGAGATAATTTCTAAAGGATAAATATTAAGGACAACTATTTTTTTCTCAAACGAATAACTTTCAATATTGTATCTCATTTTGCAAATCACAGCTTAATTTATGTAGTTGTAAATCAAAAAATCGTAAAAATTTACTTTTATGTAACAACATTTACTCACCTTTTAAATACTAATTGCCATCGATGTAAACAAAGTATAAATTTTCTATTTAAAAAATTCCTATGCTGACAGAAAAATACATTATTTTTCTTTTGTGTGAAAAGTAACACAATCATTAATATATAAGGTTCCCCTCAGCATCTCATCTTAATCATTAAATATTTTTCTGAAATTAATCAATTTTAATAATTTTCCAATATTAAAAAAACAGAAAAGGCTTTTTTTACTTTCTTCTATCATAACAAAAAGGAAGTATTGGATTCGTGAAAATTTTCTAAAACCGCTTTAGGACGACTTACACATTTTAGGCGTTCAGAGATTTTTTAAAAAAATGTGTTTTTACAAAATATCTGTCTGTGAGTCTGTCAATCTGTCTGTCTGCATGTGACAAAGATTTTTTAGGCGCTCTATCTCAAGAAAGGAATTTCATAAAAAAATAGATTCTGTTACACCTTAATATAAACTCGATTTGATTAGTATTTGGTGTATATCGTTTAACAAGTATCACTGCTATGTTGAATGATTTATGATTTTCACAATGGCCATCTCAAAAGAACTACTGCATGGGTTTTCATAAAACTTTAGATGAAAATAGCTCAATAGGTGGTGCTACCATAGTGTCTTATTTCTGATTATTGCATTAGCTGTATTTGAAGAAGTAATGCATGGAATTTTGCAAAACTTCAGACTCTGTGCGACCTCGATGTAAACTAGATCCGATTAATTGTTGGTCTATATTGTTCAGCATGTGCCGCTGGTATGCTGCATTATTTACAATTTTCACAATAGCCATATTTTAAGAACTGGTGCATGGATTTTCATTAAACTTTAGGTCTAGTTAGTACTTGATGGAGCCAATTAAATTTTCGTACAAATTACTAAACAGCTGGTGCTACCATGGTCCATTATTCATTAATAACCCAACAACTCTATTTCAAGAACTAATGCACAAAATTTTCTAAAACTTCAGATTCAGTTAGTCCCTGATATAGATTAGTGTTGTTTAGTTTTTGGTGTGAATCGCCCAATAAATGGCGCTGTTATGCTGCAATTTCCCCGATTTGACAATAAATGAAAAGGACTAATGCATGTATTTTCTTCAAACTTCAGATTCAGTTAAATAGTACCTAATAAAAAAGTTTTCCTGGTTAGTTTTTCGTGTAAATCACTCCTTATGTGGCACTGTTACTTTGTTTTTTTTATCATTTTGCAATACCTCTATCTTAAAAACTAAATTTTCATCAAACTTCAGATTCAGTTATAAATAAACATAAATTGTTACTGACTATAGATTTTACTTTAAAACACTTAACTGGTGTCACTGTTGTATTGCATTATTCAGAAAGTATAAACATGCATAAAATAGAAGAAAGTTTTGAGATTGCCACATCTGACTAGTTTATAAATTTTTATTGCCATTATCTAAATGAAAATTAATTTATGCTATACAACAAGAATTGCCAAAAAAGTAGAAAATAAAATAAAAAATAACCTGAAGCATATTTATTTGAAAGTGACACAATTACAGATTGTGTGTTATAGTAATACAAACTATCTCAGTTATTTAAAAAGACAATCTTCAGTAAATCATTAATTAATAATATGATAATTAAAAATATGGCTTTTGACGATTTTATTATCTATGACAAAGGGCAGTATGAGCACAAACCAAAAGAGATTACATGTTATTAGTTCGGAATGATTCAATCGAGAACCTAGTAGAAAATGTAAATTAAACCATGGTATGTTTCAGAATGGCATTTTAGCCCAATAATCAGAATGCCAATCGAAAGTTCTCCGTATTTTACATACTCAGGTTCGTTATGAACATAGATGCTAACGCACACGAAATCAGAATCAGAATCCATGACCACAAAAATTAGATGAACAACATGTGATCTCTATATACATAATCCATAATGTCCTGGTGGACATTATGGAACACTCACCTTTAATGTGATACTATTATATTTAAAATCATTTTGGTAATTCTGGGAATTATTCCCTAAACAAAAATCACACACACACACAAAGTTTACGCCTTTATAGTATTTGTATACTGTTATCGAACTCACCATTTTTTCCCTGATGCCAATGCAGTATTTCTACAGGATGGCGTGTTTTATTTGAGATACATTGATCAGGTTTTCGTGCGTACCAACTAGACTGAAGTAATCACCGAGAAATGCCTGTGACAGATCTACGTGAACCGGCAACGATTGCAGTGTCTATAGTCATCTAACTAGGTGTGAGATTTTTGTTCCTTTTCGTCATTAATGATACATATCCGAATTCTTATGGTGTTTTGTTATTTTCACAATTGTTGCTACTCTGTCATACATTATTCCTATTTCCTAAATATTTTTTTTTATCGCGAGATGATACCTTTTAAGAATTCAATTATTATGGCCACATATGGTCACTTACACCTTCTTCAAACAGTACAAGGCTTACAAACTCGTACAAGATCGTAAGCACTCAAATTATAGCTTG
>OZ025292.1:255265180-255329180 GCA_964019185.1 Maratus speculifer
CAGAAATTTTGCACCAAATTATTTTGCTAGTACACAGAAATTCACAGAAATCTACGCTGTCGTTTATGAATCCCATTTTCTAAATAATTTTTTAATCGCGAGATGATACCTTTTAATACTTCCATTACTGTGGCCACATACGGCCACTTAGACCTCCTTCGAACAGTCCAATAACTCTTACATGATCGTAAGCAATCAGATTGTGTCTTGCAGAAATTTGGCCCTAAAATATTGTGCTAGTACACAGAATTTCACAAAATTTAGTTCACCAACATAGGGCGCTATTTTTGTAAAATAGAAAATTTCACGAACTTTCAAATGAATAACGAGAGGTTCCGTGCATTGTATTTTATGCAGATAACAGGACCTTCCATAGTACTCTCTGTACATTTAATATAACTGTGTCTGCACTGTTAAAAAGAATCTGCAAAGTTACTAAAATTTTTCTAGGAAACTGGGATTCCTAGAACTTTTTATGTAAACGAACATCGAAAATTCGTGTAACAAATACAGATTTGCACTAAAAATCAAAAAATCTGTAAGTTTATTAAGAACTTTTTACGAAACTGGGATTCCAAGAATTTTTAATGTAACTGCAATCCAGGTTACACATAAAATTTTAGTAAGATAATTGTAAGATTTTGTAAGGTTACAGAATTCTGTAACTTTACAAATATTAGTTTTGTAGATTTACATTTTTTTCTGTAAAGTGAACATAGAAAAAAGTTTGTAACCATACAGATTTCGGAAACTTTACATGTGTATTATTACAGATTTTTTTACAATGTGGTAGATGTTTGCAATAATCTGTTTCAAAAAACAGTCCTTTCTCACTAATTTTCAAGTAGTCAATTTAGTACATTGTTCCAGCATTTAAAAAAATATATTTAAGAGACATTCTTTCATAAAAAGAAAAACAAGTGGAAAGATTCTGCAGCCTGTGTAATTAAAATGAAATATAATTAAAATATGCTTTGTTTAAAAATAAAAACTATTTTCAAGTTAATTAAAGTAAAAAGCTTAAAATAACGTAATCAATAAAAAGGAAGTAAGCTATCGAAAAAAAAATTAATATGCAATTTGTTTAATCTCTGTATATTTTTCTTTAAAGATTATGACTTTTAAAATTTTCTTCAGTGATTTTTTTCAGTAACATTATTTATTTTTAAAAATTCGTTTTGATTTCTTATAATTATACGTATTTTTCCAGTGCAGTAGCTATATCAAAAATAACTAATATAAATTATAATTAAAAGAAATGAAATATTATCAAATAAACCTTAAATTTATAGTTATTGAACGAATGCAGTTTTGAAACATAAAATTAAAAAAAATGTTACATTTTTAAAGAGTTTGAATGTAAATAACATAATATTTAAACCAATAAAATTAAGTGAAAACATTTTTTATGTTAAGTGGTAAATGCTTAAAACCGCATTTTTAATGATATAAAACAAAGTTTTTAATTCAAATACAAATATAAAAAGTTAAAAATATCTGAACCATTTTATATAATAAGAGGGTAAATATAATCAAATATTTTCAATTTAAAAAGTCATTACTTCTTAAGAAAACAAAATGAAGAGTTTGAAAGTGCTAAGAGACAGAGGCAACTTCAGCTAATTTCAATAAAAAAATGTAATTATCTTTGAAGTACTTCAAGTTCGTGATTAAAAAAACAAAAAATAAATAAAATGCTGAAGGATTCAGGTTTTATAAACAATTCTAAGCGGTTACTACTATAAATTTATTAGAAAATTTATTTTTGATAAAGAAAAATAATATAAATCAATGAATTATTTCTTTTATAAATTTCTATCTAAAAAATTGAGTTTTCAAACATTTTAATTTCTCCGTTCTTAAAAAGTAAATATAAACAGAACCACTATAAGATCATGTCTGAGTCTGTCTATCTGCCTTAGCCATTTTATTTGTAAACTATGAAACATGGGAAGTTCAAATCGTAGGAAGAAATAAAGACTATTGACCCACATATTTGCGGATTATTAAACGTTTAAAAATTTATTTGGAGGAAATGTATGGGGGTGTAATTAACTTACAAGAAGGAAAAAAGGTGTACATCAAGTAGGTTATCGTGTAAAAGCTTCCATTACGCTGAACACAAAAATACATTTTTTTAATTTAGGTATATGTTTTCAGAGATATTGTCCAAAATGTGAGGCAAAAATATGACCAATTACGAAATAATAGAGATGGTAGACGTTAATTTAAACCTTAAGGAAAACTAATGCGATTATCCTGGCTGACATAATTTTCGAGAAAAGCTCTTTTTCCCTTACATACATACACGTCATGGCCATTGATGACCGCCCACTTTCAATTTTAGACATTTTGTCAAATATCTAGAAAAATACATGAGGAATTATCCTGAAACTCTTAGTGCGTAAATATAATAGTACAAATTATATATTTTCGTGAAGATTTTTTTCCCGAAACTTTATAGGGGACCGTCAACAAATTAAAAAATAATGAATATCGTTTGGATAACCCTGTTAAAACTAATGTAGCAAAAGCGCTCAAACTGCAGATTATGATTAAGTGGCTAATTGTAATAAACTGCGTTTATTTTTATGTCGATAGCATAAATCAGTTGCAAATCATACCCTGTAATCAGAATTAAAAAATAATAATAATTGTATAAAAATAAGTATGTTTACTAAATATTTCTGCAAAGCGCATGCGCTAACGATATCAAATTTCATTTGCATATTATGTTAGCTAAACTTATAGAGCAACTCTTGTGAAAGTCTCAAAATCATAGCTTGAAAATTCTGAAAATAATCGTCAATAGAATAAGTTGAAAATCCGTTATTCCGAAAATGAAGCAAAAACAAGAGGGGTTGTATCCATGTATTTATTGATTAGTGTCAATATAGAATGCACAATATGTTACGTACTAACATTTGGATAAAATCCCTTTTTTTTTTTTTTCTTTTGAGAACAACGAATTTTGTGCTTTTTCTATAGACGATCAGTTTCAGAATTTCCAAGGTATGATTTTGACACTTTTACAATGGATGCTCTATACATTTAGCTAACACAATATGCAAATGAAATTTTGATATCATTGACGCATGCGCGGTGAAATATTATTTAGTAAACCTACTCATTTTTCATACAAGTTTTATTATTTTTTAATTATGATTACATAGTATTGTGTGCAATAATATTTCTCATATTTTCAGAAAAGAATGTTACTTTATTTTAAGATCTCAGGAAATTACAAGCAAAAAACTTAGCAAAATTTCGGACCATTTTCATAAAAACCTTAATTTCTCTACGTGTATGCATGCTGTTCGTATAAAAATAAGCACAGTTTATAACAATAAGCCACTTAATCACAATTTACAGTTGTAGCGCTTTTGCCACAAGAGTTTTAACAGGGTTATCCAAAATATTTTTTAAAATTTGTTTACGGTCCCCTGTAGTGTTTCGAGAAAAAAATGTCCACGGAAATTTATCACTTGTACTATTATATTTGTGCACTAAGAGTTTCGGGATAATTCCTCGTGTATTTGTTTAGATATTTAACAAAATGTCTAAAATTGGAAGTCGACGGTCATCATTGGCTATGTAGTGTAGTTCGATTAGCGGGCATTCATCAGCGCTGGAAATACCAATCGAAGCAGAAGTACGATATCAATTGTTATCTAACCTCGTTTACTCTTTCACCTCTCCGTAGTGATATGGTTATCAATGTTTCAAAATAAAATTTTCATTTTTGAATTTTTATTTATTTATTTTTTATTTATTTATTTATTTATTTATTTATTTATTTATTTTTTTTTTGTCTTAACAAAAAAAAAAAAAAAAAAAAAATTGGATTTTAATTAAAAAAAATTCGAAATTCGGTTTTCGACAGATTTACACGTTTTAGAGGTCTGACAAACACACACACACACACACACACACAAAAAAAAAAACGTGTGTTTTACACAATGTCAGTCTGTAAAAGTTTTGTGGGCAGTTTATCTCAAGAATTAATGTAAGGAAGTCTACAAAAATTTAGATTCGTTAGAACTTAATATAAACTAAATTTGATTAGTATTTGGTGTATGGCGCTCAAAAGGTGACGTTGCTATGCTGCATTATTCACAATTTTCTCAAATAGCCACATATCAAGAACCAGTGCATTGATTTTCAAAAAACTTTAGATTTAATTAGTACTTGATATAACATGATGTTGATTTGGTTTTGGTGCAAATTGTTCATCAGGCGGTGCTACCATGGTGCATTATTCGGGATTATCACAATAGCTTTATCTCAAGAACTAATGCACGGAATTTTACAAAACTTTAGATTCTCTCAGACCTTGATAAAAACTAAATCTTATTAGCTTTTGGCGTAAATAGTCCTACAGGTGACGCTGCTATGCTGCATTTTTCACGATTTTACAATAAATGTATTTCAAGAACTAATACCTGGATTTTCATCAAACTTCAGATTCAGTCTGTACAAGGCACAAAATTGATCCTGATTAGTTTCCGGTGTACATCACACAATATCGAGCGCTGTTATACGATTTTTTTAATAAGATTTTACAATAGCTTTATCTCAAACTGTTCACCATACTTCAGATTCAATTATAACTTGACATAAGGATTTTGGTTAAAAGCATTTAACCGGGGGCCTGCTATACTGCATTTTTTAGGAAGTATTAACATATAAAAGATAGAGAAAAGTTTTTGGATTGCCACAACCGAATAGTTTTCTTTTTTTGGTGTATTATAGAGGTATTCGTTTACATTTATTTCTCGTAAAATTTATTAATTTAAATAAAGAACAACGAATAAAATATCCCTTCGTATATGAATTATATTAAATAACACTTAAAAGAAAGAGCTACTATTTAAAAATGTTTAGTAATAACATTTTTTATATAATGTCATCTTGAACTTGCGTCTACTCTTGCTTCTACTATATAACAAAAAATGGCTGGACAACTTTCTTTCTCATATATTTATTAGCAAACAAAACAAGTCTCATTTGAAATATACTTCCATTTTGGTTTCTCAAACTGCAATTTATATGCATACACATATGGCAAAAGAATATTAATGCCAAATATTGGGGTTTTACATATTGTGGAATTAAATAATTTTATAATGTTTTAAGAATAAATTTGTTTTTCCATGAAAATAGATAATAAACAAAAATGTATAACAGAGTGTGATGATGTAAAGTACAAGTTAGAAATTAAAAGAGAAAATCTTGATTGAATCAGAAATGATAACGATATCAAAAGACAGCCCGTCCTTCTTCTAGAGATATAATTCGATACAGTCCCTAAATACTTTTAATGATACAAGGTGGAACCCGTCGAAACTCGACGAAAAGAAATGTTTAGGAAGGATCTGTTTCATCCATTTATGTTTAATCTACAAAGTTAGTTACAGTAAAATGCATTTTATATTGATCAGTCTAACTCTCAAACAAATATTATAAGAAATACATCTTATATTGATCAACCTAACGGAAATGACCTAAACGAAATGGAACGGTTACGCATATTGTTAGAAGAAGTATCGACGGATGAGGAATCTTTCGAGGAAAATGATGCATTTTCTGATTGCGATGAAACGTTTAGTGAGCGTGATACATCGTCGGAAGAAGAAATCGAGTCTGATGAAGAGGATGCTGTTGAATCTAATTCAGATGATTGTTTTACTGGAAAAGATGGAAAGGCGATTTGAAAAAAAAAAAAACAAAATTTTGTCAAATTTTTCGAACTTTTGCACGAAATATTATTTCGAAATTACCTGGAAATATTTTAGAAGCAAAAGACGTAACGTCCTCTGTTGAGTCATGGAATTTAATATTGGATGCAAACATCTTGAATACGATTGTCACCTGTACAAATATACATATTGGCACTATCAGTGGCAATTTTCAGAGGGAAAGCGATGCCAATAAAGCGGAACTCTCTGAAATCAAAGTCTTTATTGGATTACTGTATTTATGTGGAATACATATGAGGAGCCCAGAAGCCAAGGGGTATAAGTGACGAAATTGAAAAAAGTCCTTCCGGCAATGCCGGGAGGAAGAGGTAGCTTTCATATACTTATACATTTATTTATTTATTTTAAAGTAAGTTACATTGTTCAAAAATACTAATCTCAAATTAGTGGAAATAATCTTATAAAATTAGTGATTTTAAAAGATTGAATACTAGTTTTTGTCAAGACTGAATATTAATAGGAATTTTTAGAAATTAGTCATCTTTTATTCAATCTGGTTTTATTTTAAAAGATTTAGAGAGTCACCAAATTCCACGATATCATAAAGTGTATGCCATTCTAAAGCAACATTGTGGATCGTTCAGATCAGACCGTTTCAAAATGTCAGCCATAAGAAAAATTCAAAGTGCTATAACTCAATCATTTTGTAAGATATAGACAAAATAAAAAGTGTTCTGGAATCGTTGTTTTAAGTTCTAACACGTAAAAGAAAAATATTTTTCAAATTTTGATTTTTTCGCATTTAATTTTAAATTTTTAATTTTTAAAAAAAATTAAAATGGCCACCATTTTGAAACAAAATGGCGGATGATGCTGGCCAATGAACTCGGTCGAGACATTTGTATGTACTATGTACATACAAAGTTTAATTGAAATCTGTTCATAAATACGCGTGTTATCGAGTGACAAAAATCAGATCGTTTCAAAATGTCAGCCATAAGAAAAATTCAAAGTGCTATAACTCAATCATTTTTTAAGATATAGACAAAACAAAAAATGTTCTGGAATCTTTATTTTAAGTTCTAACACATAAAAGAAAAATATTTTTCAACTTCTAATTTTTTCGCATTTAATTTTAAATTTAAAATTTTTTAAAAAATTTAAAATGGCCGCCATTTTGAAACAAAATGGCGGATGATGCTGACCAACGAACTCGGTCGAGACATTTGTATGTACTATGTACATATCAAGTTTCATTGAAATCGGTTCATAAATACGCGTGTTATCACGTGACAAAATTCAGATCGTTTCAAAATGTCAGCCATAAGAAAAATTCAAAGTGCTATATCTCAATCATTTTTTAAGATATAGACAAAATAAAAAGTGTTCTGGAATCTTTGTTTTAAGTTCTAACACGTAAAAGAAAAATATTTTTCAACTTTTATTTTTTCGAATTTAATTTTCAATTTTAAATATTTTAAAAAAATTAAAATGGCCGCCATTTTGAAACAAAATGGCGGATGATGCTGACCAACGAACTCGGTCGAGACATTTGTGTGTACTATGTACATACCAAGTTTCATTCAAATCGGTTCATAAATACGTTAGTTATCGCATGACAAAAATCAGATATATATATATATATATATATATATGTCAACATTTGAACGGAGGGTGGTTTTGGGGTCTGGGGGTCATGATCGGTGAAAATATACCAAAATTTTCCGGAAGTGCTTTCCTCCGGACGGCTGCAATAGGTAGCTTTTTACTTTTTGCAATGAAAGCTACCTAAAATTGAGTTAAGTGCACAGGCTATCTGAAAATAAGTCTATTTATTTGTATGTAAAGAGTAATGAGTTATTTTTTGATTATGTACTGCGTTTTAAGGGTCAGTTACTTAACCTTTTTTCCAAAACTATGAAGCGCGTGGAGGCCAAGGGGTATAAGTGCAGTTGTATACGTTTACGTCTATATAGCAGAAACCAGACTAATAACATACAAGGCTATTTGCTTTTTTATACATTAAATAAATGCATTTTAACTGTTAGCAAGTAAGAAAAATCCTTAGTTAACCATAGATTATGAAACACTTTCCAACACTCCCTGAAATCTTTAAAAATCTTCGCTATTTATGGTAATAAAGTATTACTATCCATAGCCAAATATGTATTCTAATACTTTCGAACAGCTATATGTTCTATCTGTCGGTTGATATATACTGTATATTAGGGAAAATTAGTTTAGCAAGAAAACGCGTAACAGTTTGAAATTTCTCTTTCAGCAGATTATACTAATAGACGAAAACATATTTGTATAATTTTGTTCCTCCTGTACCTTATCTTGAACCTTTATTTTACGCCAGTTTTTAGGTAAAATTTAGTTCAAACTAAAACACTCTTACGACTACTGAAATCACATTTCCAGAAATTATCATCCATATATGAACATGTATAGAATTTTGTGCGTGATCCTTAATACCATTTTTTCTATATTTTAAAAGAATTTCTTAATAAACTGAATGCAGTTGAGCATAAAAATACATAACCTATTTAAAAGCAATATTTAAGTAAATTACGCTCATGTTCAGTAACCTTTACGAAATCTTTTGTATTGCCCTGTATATGAACTATAGCATTTATACGTACCATATAATATATATATAAATTTAGTGAAACTTAAAAGCACAAATCATAATTAAAAAGGCATTTCGTCCATCCATCAATCATCATCGATAATATACACTACTTCGAATAAAATATACTGTTTGAATTTTTTTGTGTCCCTATAAATACTGTGTATTTCGTATTATGCGTGAACTTATATTAAGCATCGGTGACGTATATCAATTTTATTATCCATGAAAATTGTAATATAATTAAAATATGTCGCAAACAATTTCCTCTTTACTATTAGGTGATGGAAACCTTTTATGTGGCCCTATAAATAAATAAAAACTATTCTTTTTACCTTATATTTTACAGAATGTTTATTTTAATGCAATTTGTAAATGCATATAAATTTTAATCTGTGACAAGGTGTAACTTCCCTAAAATTCATTTGAAACGATTTTTTTATAACCCGTAATGAAACGGTAAACTTATGATTGTCCCTGTAAATAAATTAATCGTGTTAGAAACTTCTTTTGCAATAGGTTCGTATTGAAGTAAACGTGAATAATTCCCTAAATTTTCAGTGCAATCCGAATTATTTACGAGAGTTAAGACGTGGACGGACGGATAGACCAACCAAAATCATATTCACCTTTCAAATTTGTTGGAAAGTGTTAAAAATTATAAAATTCCAATGTTTCAAAACTTATAATAAAATTTTAAAACGTATATTTGAACAAAAGTTTTTTTTTTTCTTTCATTCATTTATATCAACATTCTTTATAAATTTTTCGTAAATTCATTTTTTATTTCATAACTTTTCCCTTATGGAACTTTTATAAAAAAATTGTTCTTTCATTTATTTTTATCAACATGGCTCTTAATTTTTTCATAAATTTATTATTTTTATTTCATAACTTTTCATTTCTTCTATTCATTCGGCACTTGTACCAATCTTCCAAGCAGTTTTTATACTGCTTGGAAGCCAAAGGGTGCAAGTGCCGACTGATGTTAAACATTGTTTAGTTATAAATTTAAAACAAATTGTACTCCACTTTTTTTCAAGCAGTTATTGAAATAAGAGTTTAAAGATCACTAAGAAATAAGCAAAATATTCCTATCTCTATTCATTCAATTACAGTTGATGTTTAACTTTGAACTTTATTTACTCGAAATCTAAATTTTGTCACTTGTACCCCTTGGCTTCTAGAGTCCTCATATATCATCTCATGTGCATGTAAAAGATTTATGGTGCACTGATAGAATGGGACTTGAAATATTTCATAGGACAATGTCCCATAATCGTTTCCTATTTCTTATAAGATGTATAAGATTTGATGATGTTAGAGATAGGCAAATAAGAAAAGAAGTGAACAAACTTGCCCCAATAAGGTATGTTTTTGATTCATTTTTGCATAACTTCCCGAAGTTGTACATACCTGGATCTTATGTTACAATTCAGGAAAAACTCGAACCATTTAGAGGACGTTGTTCATTTCGTCAATAGATGCCGAAAAAGCCAGCTAGGTATTAGGGTGGGTCGAAAAAAATCGAATTTTTTCAAATCAATTATTAATAGTGCAGAAAAGTTGCTTTTTGTAATTCGAAGGATAACACAAAAAGTTTTTTTTTAAAATCCGTTAATATCTTTAGGTCGCGCTTCGCACATGAAGTTCGGAAAATTTTACCAAAAATGACTTTATTTGAAATTAAAGATGAAAAAAAAACATTTGAAACCTATTTCTAACAGTGTGGAAAAGTTTTCTTTTATAATTTAAAAAAAAATCATAAAATTTTTTTTGAAATTGGTTAATATCCTTAAGTCGCCCATCGCACTTGAAGTTCCGAAAATTTTATCAAAAATGACATTTTGTGGAATTAATGATGAAAATTAAAGTAATTTCAAACTTGCTTGTAATAGTAGCTAAAGTCAACTTTTACAATTAAAAAATAACTTTTTTTTTCTCTCTTTTTTAAATCTGTCAGTACCTTTAAGTCGCGCATCGTATCTGAAATTTGGAAAATATGATCAAAATTGACATAGGTTGATTACAAATATAACTGATAAACTGGTCGTTTTCTGTTTTACTTTCTCAGTGCGCAGATGAGCCGTGATGAATGTGATTGATAAAAGCCTATCATGAAAGTACTGTAAAATTAGGAAATTATTTAAACGAGATAAGAATAAATTGAGTTTTAAAGCGAAATTACAAGGATTCAAAACTGAATCATTAAAGATTTTTGATGTGGGGTCATGCAAATGCACCATGAATCTAAATTGCACTTGTGTTTCACTAGATAATTGTAAATGTCTCATACCAATAAACTGTGACAAGGAGAAAAAGATTACACAAATTGAACAAAAGTTAATCTACGACCGAAAAAGCACTAGGATAGGTAAAATTGCCAACATTGATCTCAAAGATACGGTTAAGGTTAGAAAAAGAAAAACTAATAAACGTGTTACAAACCGAAGTTATATCAACTCAGAAGGTAGTTGTTCTTATGTTAATATTAAAATTGAGAATACTGATGTCAAAATTGTTTCACCACTTTTTGGCAAAAAATCCAAAAGCTCAAACCCACAAATGATTTTGAAACGTTCACCACAGCTGAAAATTCTACTTCGTCACAGATGAAGGTCCGTTTACCAGCAACAGCTATAGCTAGTGACAGATTTGGTGTATCTGATAAGGTAACCACTGCTCTTGTATCTGCCACTCTTCAAGACATGGGAATGATCAATCTACACGTATGCAAATTGTTATTGACAAAAGTAAAATAAGGAGAGCGAAACTTAAAACATGGAATATTTTACAAAAGGACAATGTTCTTGTTGTTCGAGGTATGTATTTCGACGACAGAAAGGACAATATGTTATACAAGAGAAAATCGATGTATATCGAAAATCAAAAAGGAGGAGCACATTTCTTTAATTCAGGAGTCGGACTCAAAATACCCTTGTGGTTGGATGTGACGTTACCTCTATCAATACGAGATTGAAAAAAGGGGTTACCTGAAACTTGGAAATGAAGATAGGGAGGCCCTTGCAGTGATGCATTTGCCTTTTGCATTTCATCTAATTGTCTTTTAGGCAATTGTTTCAGTATATTGATAGTAAAAGCAAAGGGTTTAGCACTATTTTCAAGTTCTATAGGCAAACAACTAAAGAAGACAAGCAAAAGACTAGCTGTCATCGCGTTTGAATCAATCACTTGCGACAGCCCAATAGTGACTGTTGAAAACCAAAATGGCCTTAGTAAAGATCAAAAATATCTTTTTGAAACACCAAATGCTGTGCAATCGGACTTCTGTCCGAGATACAGGGCCCATTTCTCATTTCCGATGACTAACGACCTCCAATAGAATTTTCAGACTGTATATATTTCTACAGAAAACCCTAGGACTGAAATGAAACAGTTAGTTTTATTCATCATGAAAACATTTTATTTTACGTTTCTATGCATATAAAGGAATACTTTTATATTATTAGAAGTAGATGAGAAAAGAAAACGAATTTTCATCTTTTATATGAAACATTGTCAATTTTGATAAAATTTCGCTAACTTAAATGGCGATGGGCGACCCTAAGATATTAACCAATTTCAAAAAAAAATCATTATCTTTTTAGTTATAAAAGGAAACTTTTCCACACTATTTGAAGTATGTTCGAAATTTGTTTATTTTCATCATTAATTCCAAAAAATGTCATTTTTGTTCAAATTTTCCGAACTTCAAGTGCGATGCGCGACCTAAAGTTATTAACCGATTTCAAATCTTTTTTGCGTTATCCTTCTAATTACAAAAGGCAACTTTTCTGCACTATTAATAGTTGATTTGAAAAAATTCAATTTTTTCGACCCACCCTACTAGGTATGGGATAAATATTTTCGCTCTTGTTGATGCAAGAATCTTCTATACATGCAAGTTAGAAGTTTTTACACGTACTCAGGACCAAAGTCCGTATCACGTAAATAACTCATCAGTTGAAGTCGTGAAAAGGATAACAGAAAACTTAAATTCTGGGAGAAATGTAACAGTAGACAATTGGTATACTAGTTATGAACTTGCAAAAATATCTTCTTCAGAAAAACATTTCTCTAGAGAGCACCATAGGAAGAACAAGAGAGAAATCCCGAAAGAATTTGAGAACAATAAAAATCGCAATGTGCATTCATCCTTGTTTACATTCCAGAAAGTTATGACTTTAGTGCCGTATGTTCCTAAAAAAAACAAATTTGTTAATCTCTTATGCACAATGCATAATGACGACGCTATTGACCAAACAACAGGTGAGGCAAGAAAGCCCGAGATAATAACGTTTTATAATTTGACGAAAGGAGCTGTTGATGTGGTGTATCAACTGTCAGCAGCGTATTCAACTGCAAGAATCAGCAACAGATGGCCGATGGTTTTATTCTATACAATCTTGAATACTGCTGCAATCAATGCTCGAGTATTACTCCAATGCTCAAAACATCCATCCTTAGAGCACAAGAAGCGTAATCATTTTTTGACAGCTCTTGCAACGGATTTGCTGAAAGAGCACACAGCAAAGAGAAGCACTGTAACATGTCTATCTCGATATTTGCAAGAAAAACTAGCTTCCCAAAGCCATACCTAGCTGCTAAAAAAGAGAAAGCTGCTGAGAGAAAAATGTGCTATATTTGCCCAAGTTCAAAGGACTGAAAATCTAAAATAAGTTGTAAAAAATGCAAAAAAATAAAAAATAAAAAAGGTGACCATTCTGTTTTTACATGTATCAATTGTACATAAAATTCGCTAAGTTTATTTTAATGATTCAATACATATATTAATTAAAATTACTACTCTAAACAGTGTCTTAAATTATGTTGTTAGTTAATGATTAATATGGTGTTTAATGTACTGCGTGACATATAAATCCGTACACGGGCCTCGCAGGCCCGGCGCGAGTACATGTGTGCTTACGATTAGCACGAGTAAGGCCTGGTTAATTACTAAAAAGAACTGAACCAATTTGAATAAACGGATGTGGTACAATTCGAGGGTATTTTCTTTTATTTAAAGCAAATATCTTAAATCGGTCGGACAGTTTCGGAGTAACCGATGAGCATATATAAAAAAACATTCACATACATATACGCATCCAATTGATAACCTTCTTTTTTTACGAAGTCGATTAAAAAAGAGAAACATGTTAGTGGATCAAGTTCGACAACTGACTCTGACGATACTTTCAGAGAATATTTATTGTTCTGTTTTAGAGCCTCAAAACTCAAATCTTGCCAACACGAGGGAAAATGTTGCCTTTTAAATGATATATATATATATAATTAACAAGGACTGTTCTGTAACAAATTAAAGCAATATTAGTATCTAGCGCGGTTATAGTCTTGTTTATCTGAATATGTTAAATAATGTCCATACCCATATTGATTCTAAACAAGTAACGTCGCTTCAGGCTAGTGGTATTTTTTCTGAAACATTAGCTACGCCTCGCAAATCATTTTAGTTTTGAAATTTATTTCTGTCATATTAAAGTGTTCTTAATTAGTTTATAAAAAACATGTAATTATTTTTTCCTTAACAAAAAAAAAATCTTTATAAAAATGAAGCAAAAAATTAAAAATCTCTAAAAAATGAAAATAACCATTTTAAAAAATAACTTATCTAAATTTTCTGAAAGAAGAAAATAAATTTCATTTTTAAATTATATCTCAAGTAAGTATTGATTATATAAAATGAAATAAATGACTTTTAAAATACCATTTTCTCGCATATTTAAATAATTTATCCATCCACACTAAAATTAATGTCAGTAAATTTCCATTAAATTATATGTAAATTCTAGCTATTAGAATTCATAAGCTACAGACATTTAACCTATAAAATTATTCATAATTTTAATTTTAATAAATGTTACTTTACAAAACAAAGTTATGTATTCCATTTATTCCAGCTGGAATATTTGATTATCAAATAGCTGATATGAATTTCATAACAACTGAAAGAGAATTACAAAAGTATGTAAAAATATTAATTTTGCAATACTTATATAAATATTCTTTTATTCACATATCGAGATAAAAAAAAAAAAAAAAAAAAATAGCATGCAAATTTCGTCTTACTGTTGAAAAAATTTTCTGAACATTTAATGAAAGCATATTAGTGTAAAATAGTTCAAAATAAAATATTGAATTCTATACATATAGACTAAATTTGTTTAATGTTTGGTTGTGAAGTATTATAGAACTGTGAACAGTATAAAAAATACCTCAACAAATATATTCTCTTATTTATGTTTAAAAATATTTAAATTTTTTTACCGGACACAATTTTGAAATTCGTCAAAATATCTATTTAATTTTTTTTTAATATTAACTAAAAGATTCTTTAAGACGTTTCATTTTCTTACCTACACGACAGCTACATCGTAAGATACTGGAAATTTTTTTAATAGATCCAGCACCCATTTCAAAAGAAAATTTTAAACAGATTTTTTTCCATGTTTATATTTTTATAAATGGCCATTTTGATAAATATTAAGGCTCTTTTGCTAAATTAGATACAAGTTTGAATATTTTTTCGCCTGTTCTCCGTGGTTTATTTATTATATTTGTGCATGATAGTAACATTAAGATAATAGTTATTTTTTTTAGAAAATATTTAAATTGACAATTTGTCGAGTTTCTTTCATTTTTAATATACACGCGACAAAAAAAATATTAAAGGCAAAATCCCACACATCTAAACATACATGCACAGTTTTATGCAATACAAAAATGTAGAAAATAATGGAAGCAAGAGTATTAATATTTAAAAAGTAGTGGGGATTTTAAAAAAAAAGTTAATAAAAAATTTTTTTTAGAGAAATAAGCTCTTTTACAAAATTATTATTCTTATTTTTAATTTTACTTAATTTTTTGTATTATGTACTGTGCCACCGCATCTATTACATTATTATTCAAAATTGAAGAGATGATTTTATTAATCCATATGCCATTGATTAGTGTCTACACAATATTGTACGTACTACTATATTTGGGTACAGCTCCTCAGCTTTTGCTTCATTATGGAAATTACGGATTTTTATCTCATTCTAAGAACGATAATTTTCAGAATTTTCAAATTATGTTTTTGAGATTTTCACAAAAGTCGCTCTATACATTTAGCTAACCATTATAAAAATTATATTTTGATTGAGTTCACGCATGCGCACTGAAACCGTATTTATTAAACTTGTTGATTTTCCATATAATAATTATTATTTTTTAAATTTTGATAACAATGTTGTTTCTTATATTTTCTTGAGAGGACATCGTTTTTTATTAAGAACTCTGCAAGTTATAAGCAAAAAAATTGGCACAATTTGGGACCGTTTTTATAAAAACCTTAATTTCTCTTCGAGTAAACATGTTTTATTCATAAAAATGAACACAGTTTTCAGAATAATTCCTTATGTATATTTCTAGATATTTAACAAAATGTCAACAATCACAAGTGTCAAGATTTTTATTTATTTATTTATTTATTTATTTTTTACTGGCACTGTACAGGTCCTTTTGGAGTAGTTCTCATAGAAGAACGGACCTATGATTATATCTGCTGTGAAAACACAACAAATAGTTATCTTGGTTGAACGCAAAGGAATTTCCTTGAATGCGCTTGGTGACTTGTTACTAATTCGGCAGTTCTGGGTATTTACAGTTCCATTCATGTAAAAGTGGGCCTCGTCTCCCCATAAGAATTTCCACGGCCAAGCATCATCCAACTTCATTCTATCAAGAAAAGTGAAAGCAAAAGTCAATCCCTTATCATGGTTGACGTTACTTAACTCTTGTATACGGCTGAACTTGTACGGATAGAAGTGGATAATCTTTCGTAGGATTTTCCATACCATACAATAAGGCATATCGAGATTCCGAGGTATCCCACGAGCGCTGAAAATGGTAGAATATTGTTTGGTGCTCTGTCGACAATCGCCGTTGCCATTTCTTCGATTGCATCCTGTGTACGGGTTTTCGTCTTCTGCCTGACTGAACATTTAGAGAACCTGTTTTCTCAAACTTCTCAGCTATTGCTTTTAAACTGTTAACTGACATAGGACCGTTAACTTTACGCTTTTCTTGTGGTTTCTAAATGCATGAAGAGCAGCTAGTGCATTGCACTGAGTTAGGTAAAAGAATTTGACTAGTACAGCTCGCTCGACTAAAGAAGGAGACATTACGAAAGATAACTTTCAATTAAATTGCTTCTAACAGTAGCAAATTACCTTTTAAAGCCAAATAAGCTGCCACTGGGCCAAAATATGAAACACGAAATTTGAATAAAGAATGTTTTCTTCTGTTATTTCTTTCTTTGGGTCTCTGTAAATGAAATTTCAATTCAATTTAAAATTCTTTAAATGAAATAATTGAAATTTGAGTTTTCAGAAAAAAAAGATAAAGAAACTGTAGCAGTGTTTCTGTAAATTTTTAGCTTTGTATAAACCGTTGCCATTTTGAGCTTTAATTAAATTTCTAAATAAACAGTAATTGCTAAATAAACGGCAATTTTCTTTCAGTATTTATTCTTCATTTTTTGAAGCTCTCTTTTTCAAGTACACAGCGCCACATATTCCTGGCGGTGACTTTTGAAACTATTTTTTTTTTTTTTTTTTTTTTTTTGCGGAATCCTTTGCCCTTTGTCTCTTTTAATCTTCCTACAAAATTTGGTGCTATTCTTACAGTTAGTTCGCGCTAAAGAACACCCTGAGTACCGGCAGTTTAATTATGGCCACTTTGTATGTACAGTGGCAGCAAAGTAAAATCTGTACATTTAAGCCACAATTTTAGTGTACGTATGTTTTTTTTTCTTTTCAATTTCAAACAAAACAGGTGGATGGAAAATTTTTATCACGCGTTGGTTACGTGGAATGCTGGCCCGTGCAGTCTAACATGATTTAGAGTTCCACTTTTATTTTTTTAGTTCGGGTGGTAGTTTTGAAAGAGATATTTTTACCAATTCTTTTTTCTAGAAAAAAGAAACTCTTCTGGTGCATACAATCGATGCAAAAAGTTTAGAATTGTTGACCAACCTCGTTCTTTGACCTTATTAGGCGAAAATGCCCATGTAAGTCACAAAGCCTTAGATTTACAAGCATCAGGGCAAACTAGCTATGTCTTAAAAATGGCAAGGTCGATTTACCACATGTAAATACAGCAAAATCTAAAATCCATTCAAAAAGATCAAGAAAGACTTCAGCGAGATCGGTAATTCTTTAAAACATGATATGCTGTTAATATCAGCTATAACAAATGTAGAAATAGAGAAGAAACATTAATAATGAATGTATCTGTAAGGATCACCAGTCAGAAACTTCAAAGTTAAAAATGGTGGAACGACTAAACCAAATAAAAGATTATACTGATGATTTTTTTAAATGATTTAATAATAGCATAATTGTAAAAGCAATATTTCATGTTGTAGAAGAGCAGAATCTCCTTTCGAATAATTCTGTTTATTTTATTTTCATAATTCTGTAAATATGATTGTTTATATTTAATCTGTAAATAAGTTCACGATAATCGATAATTAATTCTAGCATATTTTATTATAGTAAAATAAGTGTTGACTTCAATTTTTCTTCAGAATTAATTGTTTTAAATTTATTTATTTCACGTGCAGTTAAATTACATTGAGGTGATCGATTTAATGAATTTTGTCTTCTGTAAATTGTTCATGCAAAATATATTTCGTAATTATGAATTTTGAACAAAATTATAAATGTGGCTTTCAAAAGTACACATCAGTTATTCTTTTTCTTAATACTTTTATAGAAATAATCTAATTAGTGCGAGCATTGCATTTTTTTAGCTCGCGTTACCTCAGTTCTAATGTTGCACCACATCTGTGTTATTATCTATGAAAGTAAGCACAAATGAAAACTCTAGTCTGTAAAACTATTGTAAAAATGGATTTTAGAGATTTTTAAGAAAAACTGTAATTTATGTAAAGATTCTATTGCTTTTTAAAAACATTTCTTTAGTTACAAATTTTAAAATTCAAAGCCAATATGGAAAATCTAGAAAATGATGGTGATTCGAATATAAAGGAGATTTTAAAATAGATACATATATTTTACGGAAATCGTATTAAAGTTATATTTTTAAGTAGTTTTCCATAATATAATTTCCATAATATCTACGCAGTTTTATCAAAATATCTTTATTCGAATTTAATGTACAGTAAAAGGAATTAGGACGTACAAGGAGAAAAAAAAATATATTTGAACGCGCACAATAGCTAGCACCTAGAAAGTTTAGGTGACAATTTTTTTAAATGGCATTTTCTTTAAATAATAAACAAAGACAAACCATTACATTAAAAAGTATATAATGCTCTTTTAAAAATATAAAAAAAAGCATTTTCTCATGCCAAAAAAGTGTTTTCAAGAATTATTGACAGTTCAAAAAGCAATTAAACGTATGCAATTTTTTAGCATTTCACTTTCGCACTACTCTATTCCCGCAATTTCAAGTTACATAATTTAATAACTGAAACAGAAATTCAAACAGTGTTGGTAGCCATGCTGCTAAATTCGTCAGAATTTTCTGAAGAGATGACTGAGAAAATATTCATCATGATTATCGATAAAGTTGCCAAGAAGTAGGTAAACAGGTAAACTTTTCTAGTGCCTGTTATGAAATGAAGAAGACAAAATGACTGACATGACAACAAATAAGCTGGGAAGTAAGCATTCAAAGAAGGTAAAGAAAGGCCATCATCAAGGAATCTACAGAAAAAAAAAACTTTATCGTTATTTAAAATCTGGCGATTGAGCTCGTTTCAACTTAAAAAATAATTAATTACACCACAAACATTTTAAAATAGTTTTCATAATGCAAATATTTGAGGAAGAGCCCTTGGAACAAAGAATAAGATCAGTGAAGCAAAGGCTCTTAAAAGACTTGTTCTAGCAATAGCTTATGCCGGATAAAATTTTGGAAAAATATTTTCTTTAATAAATAAATGTAAGTTTAATAGTAATTTCGGGTGGAATGAAAAAAAACTGTGTATTGAAAGCAAAATACGTCCATTCATAGAAAATAAAAAGTTGAAACCAACTGTAAAACATTGTGGTGGTCGTGAAATAAAAGATTTTTTATGTATGTTATACAAACATAAATAAGTTCTAAATAAACAGATGTCGCATGTATAAGGTTCATGATTTTTTCAAATTATTTTTACTTTGCAATAAAGCACAGAAATGAAGAAAAAAATCCATATGTATTTATGCTATAAACATTTTACTAAATCAATCACAATCGTACTTAGATATGCCAAAAACACATGATTCAAATACTGTAATAGAAGATTTCAAGACATTCGCGTGCAAGTTGTAATTCTTAGAGGGGCTAAGTGAAAATTGCAAAAATCAGCAATAAAACTTATCAGAAATTGAACTAATTAATGCCCCGACACTCTATGATTGAAGTAAAGAGCATGTATACTAAATACTAATTTTTCACTGCAATTTTTTAAAGCAATTATGCAACACTATAACTGGACATTATAATTAGCACTTCTAACTAAAATCTTTTTGATTCTCTTGAGAATGTGTTACGCCAGGAAAAAAAATGTGCAAAACGTGTTGTTAATTTTTTTCCAGAAATCAAATTATTGATATTTATTTGTAAAGATCGTCAACTCACTCAGTAATGTCCTTTAGGTTTTTTTAATTCTATAAAGCAAACTGTCTTTTATTCCTTTTTAAAACTGTGTATTTTTAAAGGCAGCTGAAATTGTTTGGCATGTGTTGTTTTATAGGTTCTCAATTGTGTGGTATTGAAATAGTGTTGTTAATATGGTGACAAAGTGTTGTGCAGCACAATACTATTCTAAGAAGATATTTTCAACAACATTATTTACAACACAATTTCCAGAACTCGTTCCTAGATTGCAACACTTTTTCAACATATGAAGAATGCATTTCTTGATTGCAACACATTTGCAAAATATTAAGATCACAATTACAACACAAAAATGTTTTGTATATAAAGCTTTCTAATTCACAACGCATTTATGTGTTGTAGTAATTGGTTACAAAATGTGTTCGAAAATGTGTTTTTTTTTGTGTATATGTTGAGAATTTGTAGTGTTTTTTTTTACTCTTATTCTCAATGCTGGTTTAGAAATACATGTTTTGCATCATGTTTTTTTTTTTTTTTTTTTTTTTTTTGAATTTTTTTATACAAATATCAATTCAAATACAAATATGAATACATTTTTGTAGATATAGTTTTTTTTTATCTCTTT
Organism: Maratus speculifer; assembly: GCA_964019185.1. NCBI lineage: Eukaryota > Metazoa > Arthropoda > Arachnida > Araneae > Salticidae > Maratus > Maratus speculifer. The sequence continues at coordinate 255,285,768 of OZ025292.1, forward strand.
TTAATACAAATTTCAAGCCGAATATTAAATATGAATATATACTTTGAAGATATGTTTTATATTTTTCGTTTAAAGTTTATTTAATTTTTTTATGTTTATTCCTATGTGTCACAAAAAATTACCTGGTCTAAAAATATTTTTTCCACTGCATATGAAGCCAGTTGTAGAAATATTTCTTTACTTCTACTTCTAATGATGGTCCGCCAACTGAACATCAATATTTTCTTTAAAATATCAATATTTTCTTATCATCAATATATATATATATATACATATTCTTTTTGCTATTTTTACAGAAATCACCTTCGGCGGTTACTTTTGGTCCAAATTCTGTAGAAACCTACTATGGAATTTTCTGCTAAAAAATAATGGTGTTCCGTTTGAAGACCATTTTGGAAACATACCCAATGAAAAACATATCCTCCAAGCACGGCTTTAAAAAGAATAAAACAGGTGTGAATCCACTAGTGTATCTTCGAATCTCTGGCATTTTTCAGTCAGTTGGTAATTTTGTGTTGTTGAAAGTTTAATAATTGTTGATTCAATAACCAAATTATTAGCGTTTGTTTATTAATTCCAGCAACTAATTTAAATGAACGTTTAAAGAAGAATTCGCCGGACAGTGAAATTTTAGATTTTAAACATGTTAAACTGATTGTCATGAGAACGAGCACAAAATGTTCCCATTTATAATTTATTCACATTTGTCAAAAATTATCATCTTAAAAAGATAAATTGTGAAAAAAAAAACTGATTAATTTTCAATACAAGCGTTATAAAATACCTAAAATTTTAATGTACTAACTTAATTCTGAATTTAAAAATTTGCTTACAATATTAAAGACAAATTTTCCGATAAATGTACCTTTTAAAAATTCTAGCATATTTTAAACATAACATCCATATGGGAGCTTTAAAAAATATATTTATTTAAGATGAAAATATGCTTTTCTGAAATAAATAATCATTTTTGGAATAAGGTGTTAACAATTCTGAACTCTTATGTTCATGCAATACATTAATTATATTATTTTCTACAATTAATTTCGATCTAATACGAAAAATTGACACATCATTATTGAAAACCAAGTACGTATATAGCCACTGAAATTTAATGAATAAACGTGATAGTCTAGATACATAATTTATTCTTTTCAAACATTTTTCATTATGTAATGTTTGATCTCGAAAACATTTAAAATATCAATTAAATCGAATGAATGTCATTAAAAAGCACAGTTGCATTACAGTTAATGACTTATTAAAATAAATTATAATTTCACATTAATATCAAACTGAATAAGATCATTTAATTAAAATGTAAAATATAATTCGTACTGCTCATATGCATCAGACATATAAGGTGTAAAATTATCTACATGTTTCACATTTGCAACTGGGATTTGTCAACAATCTATAACAAAACTATGCATATGACTAATATTAAATAACATAAATTAAACATAGCAATATGAACTTCTTTATAATATAGTAGTATATGGTAATTCTTTGTAAAAATCAATTTTACGATAAGCAGCTAATATGTAATTCTAATTAAAATAGTACCTCTATTAAATCAGTATTATAGTTTTTGGCGTACGTAAAATTTATATGCATTATGCATAACTTTTATTAAATGATTATCTCGAGCAGTATATTGGAAACACTGTTCTTTTAATTAACTAAAAGGAATGTAGCATAATGATACATATGGCTTATATTCTATTGATTAACCAGATAGCTAATTTATTCTTTTCAAATATTTACCATTACATAATACACATTTTCGTAAATGCATTTGAAATATTGATGGAGTAAAATGAATAGCATTAAAACATTTTGACATATTTAAATGACTTGTCGTCTCACACTATTATTAAACTGGATATATCTGTTTAAAATAAATGCAAGATGTATTTCCTATTATTCAGAATCATCAGACCATTCAGGTATGAAATTATTTCTATGTTTGATTCTGGTGACTAAAACCCTTTCACATTATTCAGTAGAGTTCTATGTGTGATTTCCACAATCTCAGATAACTTAAATATTAAATGGCTCATATAAATAGTTCCGTAATATCGAAGAATTAAAGGACTGTTTAATAAATATCAGATTTACAATGTCTAACCATTATGCAGTTATCAATAAATTAGTGTTTCTCAGGCATTCGTATAATCATTTTAGAAGTATGTAACACTTTTATGTATTAATCATACATAATTCTGTACAGGTTTGCTGAAAGATTAAAGAAAGCACCATTATTCTTCTTACTTCTCCACAACGGATGCAACGTGGTTTCAGTTTGTGTTTGTGTATTACATTCTTTGTCTGCTAATTTTAATGCTATACAAATCTGAATCTTTGTGATGTCTCCAACCTCCCCTTTAAGTTTATCTCATTATTTTTTGAACATCCTGTGTATGTATATATATATATATATATATATATATATATACAAGGTGAGTCATAAATATCGAAACAATAGGCTATCTCCTTAAATATTGCCTCTAGACCCATATTTCCAATTGCAAAAACTCATAAAAAAAGGTAAAATCTCTGATAATATAAGTTGCAACTCCATGGGGGGTCTAGTTGAAAAATACGAAAATTAAATTTTTATACGGCCTCCGTAGAGCAAAATTCCCAATTAGGAAATTATTCCTTATCTATTCCTAAATTGATGAATAAAAAAATCATCTCCCTAACTGAAAACCTGACAGAGATATTGAAATCTGAAATTCTCAAAAATTCGTGACTTACACCACTTTACCGTGCCTGTAAACGAAGTGTTTTCATCAATTTTCAAAACAAATAAGGGATCGTCCATAAATTGTTACATTATTAGTAAACGGTTTAAGACCGTGCCTCTTATTTGGCCATAATAAAGCAGCGCTTGATTTAAATCGAAAGTTGTTTTCAAAACATGTTGATCGTTAGCACTAAAGGTCTAAATAAATCGTAATATCTGGGTCTGGTCCTAAACCGACCCATATGGAAAGAAGTTCAGCCCGGCATGAAATAATGTTAAAATCATAATACGGACCAGTCTGGAAAAAAGCTTAAATCATAGCCGGCTGAGCCGTAAATTTCTACGTAGTTTTTTACTTCAGTATAGTTGAAAATTGTTTCGCGTGGAGGAGTTTTGACCAAAAATACTTAATATAGAATTTCGTTTTTTATATTTATACTTTTTATTATTAAAGAGGCGCCAAAGGCTGTGATATATTTATTTTATCGATGAATCTATGTTTATATGTAAATGTTTCACTTATGTTTTATTATCGCTAATCCACATCCCGTGCGTTCAAGACTTTGAAAAATGTTATACAGTAAAACCTTTTAAGACGGAATCACAGAGAAAAGAAAAAATACGTAATAGACAAATGCCCTTCCTATGAAGGTGAAATGGAGTTTATTTTTTTTCTCGTGTATTATTGTATTTATTTTGCATGGATCAACACATTTTCTGCTTAAGACAGAATTTCGTCATAGGCAGATTTTTTTCTCAGTTTTTATTTTGTTTAATTTTTTAGCATTTAAATATGCTGTTCTTAAAAAAACTTAAAGTTTTTTTTATTGTTTTATAAAATAAAGGCGGTTTTAAAATTTATGTGGTTTTCGTAAAAATATTGATTAAACCAAATTTTACTTCTTTCATGTACGTATTAGGTCTGTGATTTTAATACGGATTGTTCGAGACCGGGAATGAAAATTTCGTCCAGTGCAGGCCTGGGAAAAAGGAAGCAGTTCCTTCCGGTATGAAAAATACATTAAACCCGGATAGGCGAGTCTTCAGAAAAAAGTAACGTCTCGGTCCTGATCTGACCTGAGCCCAGAATACATATTTTTTAATAGCCTCTACAGGACGATAAAAAGCTTGAAGTTGTGAGAGCTAAATTTTTAAAAAGGACTTAATCTGCATCTTAGAGAAGCTTTCTTTTAAATAACTAATGGGCAGTAAAACAGTACATTTCATTTTTCTGTATAATGAATTTTTTCCTGACTATTTCTTGTCTTTAAATTATTAAAAGTTAAGAATTGTTAAAGAAAAAAAGTACAAACTTGAAACATGTCATTTTTAATTATTTTACATTACTTTTGTTTAAAAACAAAATGAAAAATTATTTACTTTTGAAGATAGGATTTTTTAAAAGTTATTATTTTATAAATAAATATTTTTAATAGCTCTAAAATAAATATTGAAAAACAAAAATCTCGAATCAGAATTAAAATCAGATTTTCATTTTTAATTGAATAGAAAGAAATTGAAATCCGATAAATAATGTTTTGAATTATAACAATTTTTAAATATCGCATTTTAACCAGTACTAACTATATAATTTTTTTTTTAATTTTATGATAAATTTTAGCATGTGATTTTCTTTGCAAATTATATGGCTAACCATCACAGAAAAAGAAAAAAAAAATCAAAATTCTAACTCAAAAGATAGATTTTTTACGCGTTTCCTACAACTGTTAAAGTAACATTGTCTTTTGAAATGTGCGCGTTTCAATTTGTGTCTAATCCCTTAAAACCTGATAAATTATTCAAACGGTTATAACTCAGCGAATTTTGAAGATATGAAGATGCAAATTTTGGTGTATTATTCAGGACTGGATAAGGAAAGTTTTCCTAATTGGAATTTTTATCCTTCAGTGACCGTATCAAAAGTTAATTTTCGCACTTTTTCAAATAGACCCCCCATGGAGTTGCAACTTATCTTATCAAAAATTTCACCTTTTTTTATGAATTTTTGCAATTGGAAGTATGGGTTTAGGGGCAATATTTAAGGAGATAGCCTATTGTTTCGATATTTATGACTCACGCTGTATATATAATGGCACATTTTTAATATATTGAATGTGCATAAGATTCACATGAAACATCAATTGATACATTTTATTTACTTTTGTATGCTGTTCTATTGTCTTTGGAAGTGTAACTGTACTTTAAAAAAGTATGTTACCCATAATTGTGCACCTACAGGCTCAAGCATAAATATAATGTATTTGTATATGTGCGTATGCAATAATTAAGAATACAGATATTTTAAATAAAACTAAAATTTATTCCGTATTATTCACTATCGTCATACCATTCAGGTATGAAGTTATTTACATGTTTGATTCTGATGATTAAAATCCTCTCACGTTATTCAGTAGAGTTGTATGCTTGATTTCAACAATCTCAGACAACTAAAATATCAAATGTCTGATGTAAATAGTTCCATTATATGGAAAGAATTAAAGTGTTGTTTAATGAAAATTGCATTTACTATGTATAACCAGTTTGCAATTATCAGTAAATTTCTCTTTCTCTGTCATTCTTTTTATAATTTTAGGAGTATGTAACACTTTTATGTATTAACCATAAATAATTCTCGACAGGTTTGGTTAAATGTTAAAGAGAGCACGGTTATTCTTCTTACTTCTCCGAAACGTATACAATGTGGTCTCCGTTTGTGTTTGTTTATGAAATTCTTTATCGCCCAATTTTACTCTCTTACATTTGAAATTGATTTTGGAATTTAAGTTCTGAAATATCTAATATAACTATTTTAGTTTAAACTAAAATTGCAAATTTTAGAAGTTTAAATTCTGAAATATTATTGAATGCGATGAATAGTAGCCATCTATCTACCTTTTTAGTATGCAGTATGTTATATTTATCTTAAATTTAATAATGTTCGTGTTTTTTTTTAATCATGTTTCCAAGTCTTGTATTTTTAAGTAACACAGGATGTCCCAAAATATTTACTTTAAATAACGTTAAGGAAAGGTGGGAGACATCACAAGGATTCAGAATTGCATAACTATCCAGCTATCCATGGTCGGAATGGTTTTCCTGGCGCTGTAGTGACGATGCAAAATACAAGAAAGAAAGAATACGAACAGGAAAAGAAAGCATCTTTATTATTCTTAGTGCTGCAAAAATGCCGGGAGAACGCTGGAAAGTGCTATGGAACTTATTGCATGCACCGTAGAACCTTCTGGGAAAGTTTGGAACATTCGCGGAATTTTCTTTAGAACATTAGAACTTCATGCACCGGATGCGACTCTTTGCATCACGATCCGGGGTCATAATTTAGAACACCTACTTTGGTGGGGATGGTTATGTCTTTAAAGTTTTTTCTTAATTTTCTCTTATACTAGAGGTAATAAAAAAATTTTCTCTTCTTTTTCATAACCTGTCTTTTTTGTGTTTAATGTCAACACAACCGCACCGGGAAAATGTTTCCAGCCAAAGATTCCTATACAAATCTGGATACTTGCGAAATCATATACCTCCCCTTAAAATTAACTCAATATTTCTGGACACCCTCTCTGTATATATATTGGTATATTTGTAATGAAGAAATAAATCTTAGGCTTATCTCTTTCCTTGAATAGTCTATGACAGGTTCGAAATAGAATTTCGGAGGTAGCTTTGGCTTTTGCTGATCTCTAAGGATCACAAAAATAAATTTTTTGCGTTTTAAATATTAATAAAGACTGCCTCCTTCATCGTAAACAATCGTTTCGGCACGATTTTTTATATTTAAATAATCGTTACGGAATGTATATAATAACCATTAAGTACTTTAAAATGTCTCCAAAGATTCATACATCAAACTCATTTTAAATATTTTTTTTTCATCTTCTTTTAAATGTACTCCGAATAGAAAATACGATGCGAATAAACGGGTTGCATTGGTTTCAAGTACAAATCGCTTAAGAAAAAATAATATTTTTTTCGTTTTTAACAGAAATGTGATTACAAAAAACATTCAAAAACCGACAAATTTTTGTACGTATGACGAATAAACTTTATCCAAAAAGTACAAAATATTCAGTAGGCTTCAGATTTTTGAAATATTGAAAACTCTTCTTAAAACTCGCTCTCAAAAAAAAAAAGCAGCGTATATGACTTATAAAATTGAATTAAAAACATGCCATATAGTATAAAATATGATTAGCATTAAATCGTAGTCTGTAATTTTAATTCAAAACCAAAATTACAAACCTCTCTATGCGACACCTTAGCCATTATGTATTTATATCTGCCAATAAATAAAGTCTTTCTAAATTACATAGGAGGAGTCATAAAGAAATTGTAAGATCTGAAATGGCAAATTTAAAAAGAGAATTTTGTAAAAAGTACACGTTCTATAAATTAAAAAAAATCACATGAATTATCACTTAAAATTTGTGAAAAATGAAACGTATAGTTTTCTATTTGTAAGCATTTTTCAGTTAGATATTTATTTTCTGTTTCGGATTTAGATAATAGTTCTTTTAAAAACATAAAAAATGAATCGAATGAAAAATTAGTTTTGTTATTCCGAAGAGATACATTTCATTTATCCCAATAAGCTTACACATTTTTCAAAATCAAACGTTCATTTAAATCCTTTTCTTTCTTTCTAAAAAGTTTATACTTTTGAAAGGAGGCTTTTACGACTTTTTTTCTAAAATAACATTCATTATTTATTTATATATATAAGAAAGAAAATAATGAAAATTATTTGAAGAAACATCTTTTTTTGTCCAAAAACTTCTATTTGTAAATATATTTGATGGTAGTTTCATGTATTAATTTATTATGGGTGAATATCAAGTCTTTGATTTCTTTTCTAAATTCGAATACAACCGGTTATGAAAGTAAACATGTAAGAAATTTGTTCATTTATGTTATCATCAGAGTATAAGAACATGCTTGAATTGTTAAAAAAAATTGTGCAATTACATAGAATCTAAGGGTGATCCATTATCTTAAGTCTTATATAAGATTAGAAAAACCGATATTGTTTTAAATAACAGAGAAGTTATTCAATAAATTTAGAATAGGCTCTTTAAAATAACAGCATAAAAAAGACATGAGACACTTTAAATTTACTTTTAATGATAATAATTTAATTTAGTTAGTCTCTGAATTTTCAGTAAGCTTCAATTATTTTGAATTTTTGTGTAAATTTGAATTATTGTATCAATAAATTAAAATTAATTTGTTTCTATCCGTCCTGGGGTTTTAATCGCTGGCCTTCTTGACAGTGGAAGGACAATATACTGACTGTGTTAGTATTGAGTCCAAATTATGTCATCTATAACTCATAGGGGTGGGGGGAATCGCCATTAACTCCAATGAGATTATTATGATTTTCCCTTGTAAAATTATTCAAAATTTAAAAAATAATAATTTAAAAAAACTAAATTTTACTCTTTAATTTTTTAAATTATAAAATTTAAAAACTATTTTAAAAATATGTATTTTGAATTCCACAATTTAACAAAGATAATAAAAAAACTTTTCGAATAAAAATTTCAACCAACTTCAAAAAAAGCAATCAAAAGAATTAAATAATTCTTCAAAATTCTCTATTCACGAATCGTTATCCAATAACCAAACGACGAATATCATGTACTGGTATCAAAACAGCTAAATTTAATAAATTTAATTTAATTCAATAATTGTATAGAACCTCATAATCAAATATGGGTTTTCGAAAGAATATTTTTTACAACAGATTAATTTACATGTTTATGATATAATTTATGAATATATACATATAAAAAGTAATGAATTATTTTTTGAAGTCGGTGCAAAACAATCACAATCCATAATGATTATCACTATTTTATTTATGGCACTAGGCACAATATATCCACGATTCTTATTATGCTTATAGTAGTTTGGCAAAAACTTCAAATAGTAGTTCATTATTTTTTATGTGTATATATTCATAAATTAAGTCATAAATATGCAAACTCATCTCTTGTAAAAAAAAAATATATATATATATGTTCTCTCCAAAACACATTTTCACTAGACTCAGCTTTATATGCAGAGTTGGTATTATAATGTTTTTTTTTTCTTTTGGTAAGTGGCTGATTCAAAATGTTTGGATCTCCAGGTTTCAGGTCAAACTATGGGGGCTAGTTCGACTGGTTGGAATGCTTCTCACGAACTTTTTTGTCCGCACTTTTGCTGATCCCAACTGAAGCTAGCATAGTGGAAAAAATATTGGTTTCTCATTGGTTGAATAATTTAAACAGCATTTTGCTTTGGTTCATTTTTTGAGTTTACGTTTATTTAATCATTCAATGATGTTTCTCAATTGTTCTGTCTTACTTTTAGAAAATAATAAAAATAAAATTGCCATTTTTTCTTATTATTATTTTAACATGATACGTACATATAAAATATAGTCCATAATACGTATATCCACATTCAGAACAATTTATTTACATACAATAATCACATTTCGTATTTACGGTATCAATTACGCGATATTTACAAACCCAATTGTTCTATATTACCTTTAAAAAATTGCCGTTTCTGCTTATTATTATCTTACTGATATACCCTCCTAATAAGCTCTTAACACGTACATCCGCATTCAGAACGATTTATATGTAAACAACAATTACTTTTAAATTATTCAACCAATCAGAAGTCCATATTTTTTCCCTATGCTAGCATCTGTGAAATCGACAAAAATGCATTCTGTCCCAAATACGGAAAAAATAGGTGCACGTGGTATATCCGTGTTGCTGAAAAAGAGGGTAGCAAACCATTTTAATGTCAACGCAGATTATTCATATCTCCATGCAACATTGCAATAAACCAATGGCATTCTTTATGTCCTCATATTCTTTACGCAAATGAATTAAATGACCTATTAGAACTGCTAAAAAAATTTCCATTGTGAAGAAGCAATCACTTCAAACACTTATTTGAACTATTGATGAACAGTCGCCATTTAGTTGAGGTATAGGATGGAATTCCGAATTCCTCTATTAGACGATATAGATTCTGGTAATAAACTAATCCACCGCTACTTCGAAAGATTAAAGGAATTCACTGTCTGTTGATCGAAAGTAGGATATCTTAGCTAAGATTTTAAGTAATTGTTTCTCGCGCAGTCTACATGACAAAGGTTCGAAGGTTTTTCTTCCTATGACTCACGAGCGATTCAACGTACAGTGGTCACATTAAAAAAACTGACGAAAAAAATTATGCTATTTAAGAAAACTAATTGCAATTTTGATATCAGCTCGGGTTTGAGTTCAAAGTCGAGTTCAACATAAATTTTATTAAAGAATTATTCCTCTGTGTAATCCGCTATCAATAATTCAACATCCAGCTAAAAGTAAACTCACCATTAAGAAGTAAAAGTCATTAGCTCAACATTTTGTATAAAATTTCATTAGGAATATAATGTCATCATACAAAAAAAAAAAAAAAAATCTTAATTACAGGAATGATGATTTTGTTTACAACGTGTCAACTGATAATATCAATTTCACTGTTCACATAATATTACTACACTAGGAAATAGAGAAGTCATGCAAGTAACTCTACCAATACACTCCTTATAATTTTTTTAAGGTATCTTAATCATATTATATTTCAATATAACACTCAAATTAATGATAAAGAGATATTTGTAGGATACGGTTAACTACAATGTTTATGAACAAACACATTTTATTATTAATTAGTACCTTTTAATTGTATAATGAAATAAATTATTGAACAATAGAATATTTTTTTAAATTGCCGTCAACAACATTTAATTTAATAAACAATGCACTTTGTGACGTATTTATATTATGTATGCATATGGCACATATGTATTTACATATATTTAATGATTGAACTACATTAAAGGAAAAAAAAGTATATTAAAAATTGTTTTTTTCTGTATTAAAAATATTGTACAATAAAAACACATAGAAAAAATTAAAAAGTTGATATTATAAATGTAATTTTAAGTAAAACATGGAAATTGAAAAATTAAAAAATTAAAAATGATTAGCTACATTCCAAAAAATCGTAATTAATTACTCATCATAAGTAGTATAAAATTAATTTTGCAATCGTTTTGAAAATCCAAAAAATTTTTTGACAGATTTCAGACACTAAAGATTCCGAAAAACATGTTTTTAAAAAAAAAATCCGTCCATCTGTCTGTCTCTGAATTCTCTATCTCCCGAATAAATTCAGATAGAGACTAGAAATTTGGTATGCAGGTAGTATGGGACGAAGCCTATTTAACATCAGTAACTTTGATTATCCAGAACTATTTTTTTCAAACACTCTAAATATTCCTTCTGATGAAAGGTATATAAAAATTTTCGATTTTTTTTTTTTTTTTTTTTTTTTTTAGGAGAGAATGTACAAGACAATAAAAATACATAAATTGCTCTTAACGAATGAAGTCGATCGGAAAATTTGTTGTTGAGATAATTGTAATCATGTTTTCAACACTCTTCGATTTTACATGCCCTGTATTCATTCAAATTTCAATTCAAAGATATATTTTAATTGAAAATGATACGCTTAATCCAGCGCAATACTTTGTTAACTAACATAACTATCATTTTTGGAGTTACACAGATGCTTCTTTTACACAATTCGGTATTACTTTATTTTATTTATCATGCATATCCATGATGGGTAAGTATTAGGGTGGCCCCCAATGAGTAATTTTTCCTTTTTATTAGTTTTCCAAAAGATGATGAAAAAAACTCGACGTTCATTTGAAGTGTTGCTGAATTCGGCCTCTTCAAATAAATTTCCGTTCATTATCTTGATATTTTTTCCTTTTTAAATGTACATTTGATATAAAACAGATGTCTAGGGAGGGATATATACACTGCTCAAAAAATTAAAGGTTATTGCAGTTTTAGGTGGATTTTGTATCTGGGAAATTTTTAGGTGACTGATACATGGTCGACAGACATAGAAGGTTATATGAGAATAAATTACACATGTTTGGCAAAAAAAAAAATGCATTTTATTGTGCATTTGTGTACAAAAGGAAAAAAACACAATTTGTGCATATGAGAAAAAAGAATAAGAAAAGGTGTTTTCTTCAAAGAAAATCATTTTCAGTAGGGGGTATGGTTTCCACGGGCGGCCAGATACGCTGAACACCTTTGAGGCATGGACTCAATGAGGCTATTAATGACGAGTTGGGGTATTCTGCCCCACTCTTCCAGAAGAGCTCTTTCCAGTTCTTGGAGAGTTTGTGGGGGTTGTTGGCGGCCAGAAACTCGTCTTCCTAGAGCATCCCAAACGTGCTCGATTGGAATGTCTGGAGAACACGCTGGCCATGCCATTCGAACGATTCCTTCCTCGAAAAGGAAATCCTCCACCAGGTTTGCACGATGTGGCCTGCAGTTATCGTCCATTAAAATGAAGTTACCTCCGATTGCTGCAGCGTAAGGGACTACAATAGGTCTGAGGATCTCATCCCTATATCGGCGACCAGTCAGAGCTCCATCTCGAATGATGTAGAGGTCAGTGCGCCCGTCAATGGAGATGCCACCATACACCAACATCCCTCCACCGCCAAATATGACACTTTCGTGCACGAACGCAGGATTATTCCTACTGCCACGGTCCCTCCAGATGAAAATACGCCTATTATCCGGATGTACAGAAAAACGGGACTCGTCATAAAACAGAATATTGCTCCATTCATTTCTCCTCCAGTTGACATGCTCGGTTGCCCACTCCCTGCGGTCGCGACAATGCCTTGATATTAATCTAACACATACCATCGTCGGAGAGCATACAGACATACAGCATGGAGCCGGTTTCGGACAGTCTGAGTTGAAATCGTGGTGCCTGTAGCCGAGCGAAGGTGTTGTTGGAGAAGAGTAGCGTTCATGTTTCGGTGTCTCCGAGCTGTTAACGCTAAATACCTATCTTCATTGGGCGTTGTTGCCCATCTACGACCTTGCCCTGGTCTTCGGCCTGCATATCCACTCTTCAAAAAACGGTTCCAGATCCTGGAAATGACATTTTGTGACACTCCAATGGCTTGCGCTACTTTGGCTTGAGTTTGGCCCCCTTCTAACCTACCAACAATTCTCCAAGCTTCTGAATCTGTCAAATGACTTCGCTGAGACATTGTACTCATCGAAACAAAGCAATCACTGAATGCCGATCATCCTTGTCTTCATTCTCTTTTATCCAGTTGAAAGTCAAATTTCATTCGCTGCCGCTGAAGCGACGTTTTTGACGTCGAACTCAAAATTTGCATACTCCACAGTTTGAAAACCAGAAAAATTTGCATTTGTGATTCTCTTCTTCTATTTTCGGCAAAAAAAAATTCGTTTATATCTTTATTTTATCTAAAACTTCAAATATCCTTTAATTTCTTTGAGCAGTGTATTTGATAAAGTATATTTAAAGGATTTATACGGCATTATAATATTGGAATTAAATCTTATTGGTCTTAATTTAAAATAATACAATTGGAACAAAATAATATCTCTACCATTTAAGGAATAGTGTGGATAATTATGTTATTTTACTTTAAAATTTTCGTGAGTCATTATTTCTTGATTTGAAAATATGAAACAGGATTTACTTAAGGATTTATTTTTATGAATAATTACCTATCACAACGATGATTTTTATAAGATTACATCTTGCTACTACAGAAGCAGACAAAATGGATTGAAAACAATTGTTGTTCATCTTTACATTATTTACAAGTATAATATATTTCAAACCTTTCTTATACATAAATTACATTGCATTATTTATCAGTTTTCTCATTATAAATCAATAGTTATTTTCTATTTAGTTGTTATCCAATCATAGATGTGTCCAGGGTGTTCTTACATAGTATTTCCCATAATCGGTGAATAAAAGAGGCGATGGCTTAACAAAATAAAATTAAAAATTAGAAGTACAATACTATATTTTCAGTAATTAAATCTAGCTGATTTAAAATTTTTAAGGTCAAATGGAAATTTTCACTTCATTCAAATTAATAAAATAGATTAAAAATAAAATTTAGATGAATTAAAAAACAAATAGGATACTTATTTCATGTAATGTCTTGCAAAATTATTACGCAAGTTTATGATCCATAATAGAACATGTTTGACTTAACAAAATAATTGAAAATTTTAATTTCAGGCCAATTTTCACAGGAATAATGTACATTTAAACCCTTTAATGCTTAAATTATTATTCATCATTTTTCATTATTGACAAAAAACCTTCTTTAAATGAAAAAATAAACGTATGTAGTTTAAAAAATTATTTTATTTAAAATAGTAGACTCTTTTCAAAATTTTGTAACGTGTTATTTTATAATTAGTGTGACACGATTATTCAGCCGTAAGTACACAAAATTTAAAATCTCTGACTAATTTTTTATATTGACCCTGTGACAGGCAGACAGACAGAGGACAAAGACAAATTGGGTTTCTTTAGATGAAGGAAAATCCTAAAATGGCTTGCAACAAAAATGTATGAAATGTACAATAATCGAAACATAAATAATTTTACTGCGCTTTAAGATATCATACATCATTTGTAGAGTTATATTACCAATGAAAAATAATTAAATACATTTTTTTTTATCTTTCTCAATTTTTTTTCAATGCAAAAAAGTAAAATTAAAAAAAAAATTGTCAAAAAGGTACTTTTTGAGTCCTCAAAATATTGTCAAATTGTATATGCAAAAAAAATTTTTTTTTCCTTTTCAACCTTTTTAGTTATTAGTTTGTTAATATAAATCCATATCTGAAATTTATAATGTATATAAATAAACCTTGGAGTCTGAAGAGATTAAATGTGTAGTTTTCATTGAGTCTTCTCACTGCTGTTACTTATTATTCTTTCCCTTGTTAAAAATTCTGAGGTGCTCTAAAATAAATGTAAGTTTAACTCCCATGCAATAGCAAAATTTAAGTATATACTACACCTACTTATTTGAGGAGAAATGGTGACGCATATTAAAAAATATTTATTATCTATAAAGTCGCATCTACAGCGTTGCTCTTTAGCTTTAATGTATACGAATACATTTGTCATGTAACGCGTATTACATTATATACTGGGAAGCGGCAGCAATTAGAATCACGCCATGGAGTTTTTTGCTGAAATTTCATAATTAGTGAAACGCAATTTTCATATTAAAATGCAATCGGTTAGCCAAGTGTATCTTAGTTGAAAACACCTGAAAATCGGATTTTAGCGGATGAATTTAGGTTTACCATTGTATTTTTATGCACCAAAAAGTATGAAAAAATGGGGAACTGGGAACCAGAAAATACAATGGTCTCCATTATTCCTCTATTTCTGCACAATTCCAAAAGATTCATCAGCTATCTGCAAACTCTTTGATATGAATAAGTTATAATTTACCAAAAAATTTTAAGACGATCCCAAAATTAGATTTCCATAATCAATGTCCTTTCAGTATAAAGAAAAAAAAAGATAAACATTAAGAAAACATTATTTATTATCGAATGGATTTTTTCATTTTCTTTGTAATAATTCCTCAATTAAAATATATGGTCTTTCATTTTTTACGCGATGTTAACTAATATTTATTTATTTTACCTGCCTGCGAAGACACCTTGAAAAGTTTTGGTTTTATGATTTCTATTTTTAATAAAATATAAATATTTAATTATGCCATATATATTCATTTTCTACTCACAAAATGGTACGAGAAATAAAAATATACATTTCTAATTTTAAAGAATTTTTAAATTTGAATTAATTCTATTTAACAGCTAGAATATTTTTACAGAATTCTGCCAATTTTATGTAGAACTACTTTTTACTTATTTTTTCCAAGAATCTTAAGAATCTTACGGGCATTCGTAATATATTTAACTTCAGGGTCTTTACTTAAGCTTAAGAAATTCTTTCATAGTTAAATCTTTCTTTTTCTTCAATGTATGCGTTGCTAACGAACGCAAATCTCTACGGAGATTATAATTTTTGATGAATTGCATTTAAATAGATTATGAATAGATGAGTACTAATTTTTAAAAGATGGAAATGTATGCTTATATATTTAAATAAAAATATATAATGTAAATAAAAATTGCAGCCATTGATTTTTTAGCACTTTTTTTTTCATATCACGAAACCTTTGAGTCTCTTTGTCAGTCCATAACAACACTCATAGTCGAAAACTATTTCAGTTGCTGCCTTCAATTTATTTTAAAAATAGCTGAACATCCAGTATTATACACAAATTCATAAAATTTAGGAAAAGTTATGTTAATTTAAGTATAATGGTATTCCCTCACTTGTGTATTTTGAAAACACAATTATAATAAAAGCAGTATGTGCAAGACGTCCATAGTCCTGTAGTAGAACACAATGTTGCGAACCGAAAAATCTCAGGTACGATCACAGCGTCTGCGAAATTGTCCGATGAATTTAATTTAAAAAACTTTTATAATTTTTAGTCATTTTTCTGGTTTATTTTTATTATGAACTTCATTAGAATTGATTTTTTTTCAGGGATTTGCAATAATTTATATTTTGTTTAAGCTTTAGCTGATATTTTAAATTTTGAGAATTTTACACTTAATTTAAACGACACAGAAAGAAAAAATATTTAGATTCAGAACTTAGAAATTCTCCCCGAAAGAAAAATATATAATTGAATTTGAAGATAATATATATTTTTTTTTATATAAACATAAAGAAAACATTACTTTTAATCCAATGGCTATATTAATTTTCTTTGTGAAAATTGCGAAATGTGGCCTTTCATGTTTTAACGATTATTTTTTTCCACGGATTTAATTAATAATGATTTATTTTTATTTTTATTATTCTGATTACAAATACACCTTACATCGTTTTTTTTTTCTTTTTCTCATAAAAGTTAAATATTTAATTCTGTCGTATATATTTATTTTCTGCAGACAAAATGGTATTTAAGAAATAAAAATATTACTTTTCTAATTTTAAAGAATTACTAAACAGGAATTAATTTTATTTAACAGATAGAATGTTTTAAAAGAATTCAGTCAATTTTATGCAAAACTATTTTTTACTTCCTTTTTTTCCAAAAATCTTAACAATCTGACGAGTATTCGTAATATATTTTACATCCGGCTCTTTACTTCAGTTTAAGAAATTCTTTCATAGTTTCTTCCTTTTTCCTTAGTGTATGCATTGCTAACGAATTCAAATCTCTATGGTCGATTATAATTTTTGATGAATTGCATTTAAACAGATTATGAAGAGATGATGGTCTTAGAAATAAAAGCATTAAGTTTTGAGAAGGTGGAAATGTATGCTTGCATACTGAAATAAAAAAATATATGATCGAAATAAAAATTTTAGCCATTGATTTTTTCCTTTAGTACTTTTTAGGGTTCCGTTCATTTAACGAATTCCCATTCATCTCTGTCCTGTGTCTGTCTGTCTGTCTAAGAGTCCGTAGAGTTAAGAGGGGTAATTTTGGCCAATTTTTACATATTCAACTTTGTGATTTTTTTTACTTGATTCTGTTTGGAAAAATGATATTTTTAGTACATGGGAAGTAACTGTGATCCTTAAAGAACACTTTTTAAAAATTGTAAATCTCATAGCCAAATTTTTAAGTTAAAAGGATGGATGTAATTACCCCATCAATCACAAAAGCTTGGCGCAATTAAGATCACTAGTAGGAAATTATGGCCACTATATTTCCTCTGTGTACTTGCCTACACACATTTATTAGGGGTAACTAAGACCATTAGAACTCCAAATTGATTAATCCGTTTATTAAACATTTTAGTAGACTTTTTAAGATTGTTAACTAAATGCACAGTAACATCAAAAGCAGTTTTAATGCATTATATATTTCAAGATGTAGGTCCAAAAACCTTCCTGACTGGGGTGGGATTAAGTTTTTTTCTCACCTCTTTTAATTGATTCCATTTGAAGTATATTTCTTTCTTTTTCTTAGATTATTTATAACAGGAGATTCTTTCAGTATAGATGTCTTCCTATTTTCCTTTAAAAATTATGTTTTTCTCTTTAGTACTGCCTTTGCAAAAAACCCAACTTGCTTTAGCGTAGGCAAAATTTGTTTGAATGTAGTTTGAATGTAGAGTGTCTTCTTTATAAACAACAGAGAAAGATTAAGTATAACTTAAGGAATAACTTTTCTGGAATTGCTAGCCTATGCTGGTGTAAAAAAAATAGATGCTTTCAGTGTTTTTTAAAGGGAAATGGCAATGGATTATTGTGGAAAGTTTGAAATCTTTTCAGAATTGCTAGTACTTTCAAGATTTGATGCGGCTGGACCTGGACTGTCAGAAAAGTAGAATTGCAAAAAATCAAACTCTGTAAATATTTCAGTACTCAGTGGGAAAATTCCCGAATGTTTCAAAGCCGCCAAAATACTGACTTGAATTAACGCAATTGGTGCAGCTCTAAAGTAATGTTGATTTGCTTTTTGAGGGATTTATACACATGACGATATCAGTATTGAAGTTTATGACTATAAAGGCATAATTTGCATAAAACGGATTAAATGAATGAACCCATTTTTAAAAATAATTTACATTTTATTATGTTTTTGACTATACCTTTTTTTATATTGCTACCTGTATTGAAATGACTAAATGTTCAAAAGGTTTCTGGTACGTACGGTTATTTGGCCAATTTTAATACAAAATAAATGCATTTTTTATAGAATAAGACTAGCTGATTTAGGAGACGGCACGTTTTTCACCCAGAAACGCGTTGGAAAACATGCCACGAACGCTTTTGGAACACCTCCCACGTCGCCATATTTGTATTTCTACACAACATGGACGAAGTGGGATGTAAGTTATAAGCGATATAAACGCAAAGTTACAAGAAGAAAGAAACCCTTTTTTATTGCATGCTATGTCAGAACAAAAAGTTGACCTTTTTTGCATTTAAATAAAGACCTGAAATATTACTCACCGTTGAAAAAGTGTAAAAAACAGCTCTTTTGATTCAGTGACAACAGCAACTAACTATAACATTTGT
Source organism: Maratus speculifer (assembly GCA_964019185.1). Lineage (NCBI taxonomy): Eukaryota > Metazoa > Arthropoda > Arachnida > Araneae > Salticidae > Maratus > Maratus speculifer. The sequence goes on from OZ025292.1 coordinate 255,304,540, forward strand.
AGATTGCGTGGATTGTGACTTTAGTCTGTTTTTTCAACCTCTGACATCATATGGCGAAGTATTAAAAATGAAATGAGTTGAAAGACCTATACTAATAAAAAACGTGCCCCGATCTCCCCTGATACTTATTGAAATGTTTTTGAGTTTCTTTGAAAATTGAATGATTCTATATAACAAGAGAAATTGAAATAATGTAAATTTTGTTTAAATTTTCGCTAAATTTAACTTTCTGAATTTTAAATTTTGTCTAGAAAATTTGTTTTATTTAAAAAATGTATAAAGTTTTAAATTTTTCTAAAAAGTCCATTAAATCTTCGCGATATTTTAGCGTTTTAATTTTTGAAGATATTTTAATCCTTTTTTTTTTTTTACTTAAATTTAAAAAATATCAATAATTTGTGATAGAAAAAAATTATAATTATATTTTAATCAAATTAGGATGTTATCATTTTTGTAACTGACTATTTTTAGGATAAAGTGTTTTAAAAATGGTATTAAAAGAAAACCTCTGTTCGATCTACGATCACACTAATTCCTTTTTTAGAGACCACTTTTCGGAGTAAAAAATGAAAAAATGCATCATTTTTTTTACAAAAAATGTTTCTGTATGTGAAACATAATCAAAGAAATTTCACTTAAGACCAGTTCTTTAAAGAATCATAAGTTAAATAATTTTAACCTAAGTTAAATAAATATTATTATAAGTTAAATATTTTTAGTAACTTTCTATTAAAAATACATGTAAAAGTAATCATAAAATTTTATCTATCATTACTATAATGATTAGTTTAAATAATCATAAAATAAATTATGCTTCATAATATTTTCAAAATCAGAAGTTCGGTGAATTTTTGATATTCTTTCGCGTTTATGATCACGCACTAGTTTTGAAAATATGATAAATAGCGAATAGATTTAAAAGACATGAGTATGCGCGAGAATTCTTGATTAAAAATGATAAAGGTGAAGCCATCATTTTGTTTTGTATCAGAATTTTCCAGGTAAACACGTCTTACTTTAAATATCCAAAATATATTTTCTTGTTACACAAAGACTATTTAAAAAAAACATGTATGTGGAGGGATTACGGTTTTTATAAAAATAATTTCTTTGATAGTTCATAACAGAGAAACATGAATAAATATCTGATAATATATGCAATGATATTAAATAAAAATCCCACTAAAATTATATATATTATTCCGAAAGAATATACACTATAAGGAATGTCACTGTGCTCTAGGATATATATATATATATATATATATATCTAACGAATTGTTCAAGAATATACTACTATGTATAAATGACGTAATTTGCCGCTTTCGGGACCAAGAATCTAAGATTTATGATAATATAACAGTAATGAAAATTGACAGTCTTTTCAAACGCTTATTGCATACAAAATGCACGGGTAACGAGCGAGAAGGAAAGGGATAGAAAGTAAAATTCCACGATCAGTTTACCCTACTCCCTTATAAAGTTGTTTACCGCACATTACATATTGCGGATCCAAGTCAATTCAATCCATTTACATTATGCCTATGGCAGTCAACATTGTAGTCAACAGAGCTATTTGTAGGATTACCTGCTGTGGTGCGTGCGCCCATTGTGTAGTGGCGCATCCAGGGAGGCCAAAGGACGCTGGATCCCCTCCCCCCTTTAACCCTTTAAAGTTCACTACAGCTTTATTTTTAAAAATTACTGAAATAACTTCAAAAATGGTTTTTAGGCATGTAGCTGATAATAAATATGCATTCAAAAAAAATTTTTAAATTTTTAAATTTCAAGAAATCTGTGGTTTCCTACGGAGACCAATGAACAGTAAAGGTCTATTTATCTTTCCTAAATATATCAATTCAAACCAATTCAATATACCAATAAAAACAGAAAATTTAGAAACATAATACAAGTACACTGAAATGCTAATATAAACAGGAATTTAATTTATTATTATTATTATTATTATTATTATTATTATTATTATTATTATTATTATTATTATTATTATTATTATTTTACAGAAGTTTTTAAAAATTGCAAAATTTTTACACTAATTATATTAAGAGTTTAGATTTTTAACATAGATTTATGTATACATAAAAATTATTTGCATTTATAAAAAAAGAAATATATATTTTATATAAGTTAATACTTATACTTTTGCCAAGAAATAAACTTACAAAAGAAATAAACCAATCACAAAAAATCAAAAAGTTGCCATAATAATAAAAGTGATGATGTAAATGATAAAGCAATATGTAAATATCTTAATAAATAAGAAAAAAAATATTTTAATATATGTCTCTCTCTCTATATATAGTAAAATTTCCCGACATATTTTATCTACATACACAAAAAAATAATAGTAAAGCAAAAGTTATATGTATACATAAATCCACAAAATATAGGTAAATTTAAGGATACAAATTATAGTTTTGAAAATTGGTTCGCCGGTTATTAAGGTTGTAACTAATATTATTTCCATACCCTATGAAATTTTTGAAAGCATGTAAAGTAATTGTCAAAGAAAAATACATGAATTTTCCCTAACAATTTCTGGCTTAGATTTTTTATTACTCTCTCACCAAGATTTCTTTCTACATCGTCGGTTTTTCCAGTGCAAATTTGAAATTCGCATGCATAGTCACTTTGATCACACCTCATCCACACTTTATAACCTCATTTGATGGGGGTTTTGGGCATATTCAGAGATGATCAGCCCTTGAACTTTATCATGCTTTCATCAATTGACTGCTTTTGTTCAAATTTTAGAGAATTTAGAAATGTTTCTGATAAACAGTGAATCAATGGTCTCTTTATATAGCTTGTCAAAAAAATTTCTGTTTTCTGAGGTCGTAGGCTTTTATCATTCAAACGCAAATTTCTTAAAATCCAAATAAATTTTCTAACTGATATCAGTCGAGAAATAAAATCATCGTGCAAAATCTCATTTGTGGACCAAAAATCTCTGTAGCTGGGTAATGTTTTAATTCCCATTATTATATTTTTCGCAAAAAAAAAAAAAAAAAAAAAAAAAAAAAAAAAAATTATCATTTTCTCTGGAGTCACTGGAATGAAAGCACCACCTTTTTGGGTTCCATACAAATTAATTTGATAAACTATAATTCCTATGAATCTTATGGAGAACAGAGTGAAAAAGATGGAAATAAGTGTTGGAACTGCTAGAGATGTTATGCCTTCTGATAGCCTACTTTCTGCGATAAATTTCATGCTTCGTTTCTTTTCTTGACCTTTATTTTTCCATAATATTTTTGAACTTCTGGAAGGCCCTAGAAAATTTCTTTCATCAATATTTGCATCATCATTAACATCAGATTTTTACTTCAATCTGAGTGTTCACTGATATAATCTTCTGCTTCACTCTCGAATGATGCATTTGATTCATCATCGGAAGGTAAATTTTTGAATAATAATTTGAATAATAAGCATCCACAATATTTAATCTTTTTTTCGACATTTTATGTTTGAAAAATAAAATTGTATCCAAGAACATTTAAAAATAGGAGATCATAAAAATTGTTATAAAGTTTTAATATAAAAAGAGAAATCACCGACTTTAAAGAGAAGAGAATCAAAAATAAAATGTTTTATGCATTTCTATTTCTTCCATTATCCTCTAAAAAGAATACACAGAAGTAACAAGTAATAGAGGGTTGCTATAGTCATCCAACTAAAAAAAATATTATCGTGCTTTTATTCTCAGTTACATAAACAAAGTGAAACATATTTTCACCTGCCACTCCTCGCGCGTCGAAATCCGACACTTACTGGAGTTTGGTTTCCTGGAGAAACCAATGACTTCCTATAACATTTTGACCCATCTATTTTTATTTATCTAAATAATTGATTGTTTTAATTTATATCTAGGAAGAAGTAGAGTACATCCACAAGCCATAATTAAATTTTGATAATAATTTCTTTTTAAAAGAATGAATGGAATTTATGAAACATAAAGTGACATACATATTTTGTTTCGTTGGAAGTTGAAAGTCTTATAATTTATTTTGGTGCTCGAATCTAGCTAAAAGAGAATGTTTTAAAGTTTCAATTAATCGCAATTCAGTAGAAAAAATACGTAAAATAAGTTTGAGAAGAAAGTTTGAATGTGTGGTTTCCGTAGGAAACCAATGAACGTTAAAGGGTTAAAGAAAAAAGGAGAAAACATTAAAATATATTTAAAGTAATAATTATATGAAATCTCGTTGTGTGGGTGTGTGATTGTGTGAAAAAGTTAATTCGACATCATAAATACATGAGATTCCCAGCCAATTTACAGGTGTTCAGCCAGAGAAATGATTTGAATGAGGTAATATTTGTACACATCGTTTGCAACTTATATAACATGTCAAGTACTCTTGTATGTATTGTAAAAAAAAAAGTGATATAACTATCAATAAAAAAAAACTTCAACTTGTTTTGTTTTTTTTTTGCCTTTAATACATACACCTTTAGAACCCCCCCCCTTTTTTTTAAATTCACAGTTGGCAAGAAAGCTGTCGCAATCAAAAAATGGCACCCTTTTGACGATTGAACCTGAATCATGTTTGTTTCTTGTTTCTCTTGGTAGAACAACAGATATATGGCGTCTAGATTGTGAATGGTTTAAATATAATATAATATGCATCGTTTAGATCCTTATAATAAAAAATGCTCAATTAGTTCGATTACATCCGTACCCATTCCTTTAACTTTTCTTGGACTTACAATACTATACAGAGCTATATACGAGTACACAAAATTTATCGAGTAAATTTATGTTGTATACAGCCATTTTACAATAATTTTATTAATAATGATATATTAATCTTCAAATTAACTTTTCAATAAAATTTCTAGATTTTTTTTCAATAAATATAAGATTTTACAACTAAATATGTTATGGATGTAAAATTCTTAAAATTAGATCATTTTAAACACACACATTTACTTCTTATCTCTACCAAACGTAACTATGTATATTAACGATCTATCCATAGATACGTTCCCAAGATGTTATGCGTGTATTAGTTTACTGAGAAATAAAAAGCTCTGTTTAGCATTTTGCAAACATTATGTATTGTTGTAATCTAATCATTTTCTAACAATAGTTTATTTCACATCGAAATTTATTTAAACAATATCCAAAACAATAATCCAATCATGTTTCACATAAAAGGGTTTTGTAAAACAGACTAATTCAAAATTAGATTTTTTTTAATTTTTGTCGTGTTTAAAAGGTACAAGACCACGTATTATATTTAAATTAAAATAAACTGAAATTTACAGAATAACTAATTAGAAAAGTAAATTAAACTTAAATTTATAGAATATGATAAATCAACGTTCACTTCCAAATCTGTATATTTTTCATTTCCCAAACAATTTTCAATAAAAGTCCAATTCTTACACTGAAATGTGCTCGACTCTCGATTCTTTCCTTCAATGGTTTTTCATTTACCTAAATCGTTTTTTTTCAAGAATATGTTTATTACTAATGAACACAAATCTCTGGGGATGAACATAACTTTGATGAAGTACATTAAAAGGATTTGTGAGGTTTTTGGCAATCGAAAAGACACATGGTGTACCGATATCAATTTAGAATAATGCTTTTGATTTTAAAGCAGTTTTATTTAAATAAAGACTCAAAGTAAAGACATAATCTTTTTTTTCTATTAAGATTTTATAATTGTTTTCATTCTCATAAGAAAATATGAAAGCTTATTTTAATGGTTTAATTTTACAGAATCAAAATAGGTTGCGAAAAGGCTGAATGATGATTTAAAATAAGGCTGTGCCAGATATTCAATCCATTAAATTGATTTTCAACGTTCTTTTATAAGCTGATCTTTTCTTAAAATTGACGAAAAGTGCATTTAACAAATTAATGTCAACAAATGAAGCGGTGGAGTTTCCGAATACCCAGTAATATTATTATATTTATTGGCAGTATAGCACTTAATAAAAAAGATAATAGTCAAATGTCTGCTTACCTTTACTGGTAAGCCAGCCAAGAGTCAGGTAATCCTTGCGTATCAACGCGAAACCAGCTGGAGAAAAAATTGGGTTATTTGAAGACAAGAGAGTACTCCATTATTGAGAAGCGTCACACTTTTCTAAATCGGTTTTATTGATGGCACAAGGAATAACCGGTTAACTTGTTTATACTATAAAAACACTAAAAATATGATACTTGATTAATACAGTTATATAATTATGATAAGGATTTAACATGAATACAAAAACGGATTTAAAGAATGTTTTAAAAGGTCTGCGATGTTGCTTGGTTTTAAATGAACCAGCACACGGAATCCCACGGCAGCTTCTGATGAAACGTAGAAAAAATCCGACGAGAAACTTCTTTTCATGCACAAAGAAAAATTGCAAGATTGCAGAAACATGCAGAATCATTTCTCTTTTTGACTTTCCTTACTTCGTAACATGACAGTCTAGACTTATAATATTTTAGTGCTGCCATCTAGTGAGTCTAGGTTGAATTGATCTTGGTTACAGCACTTGGTTAGAATAAGAATGTTTATTTTAATGTTCGCGTGTTTGACACAAAACATGTTCATCTTGAGAGGTATTCTAACACCCCCGCTTTTTGTGACAAACCGATGAATGTACAATGTTTAACTTGTTTCTCAAGTATTCAAAGTGAGGTTTTGGCAACGGTTTTGTTAACACGTCAGCCAGCATCATCTTTGATGGGAAATAGGTTATTTTTATAGTTCCGTTCTGGCACAAATGTCTGATATAGTGAAATTTTATTTCTATGTGTTTGGTCTTGCTTTGCGCCTTTTCATTTTCAGAGAGTTTTATGGCTGAAATGTTATCCTCATAGAGGGTAACTGGAAGTTGTTGATTTAATTCGAGATCAGTTAGTAATTCTAATAGCCATATGGTCTCTTGGCATGCACTGGAGGCGGCAATATATTCCGCCTCTGTGGAAGAGAGTGATACGCAACTTTGCTTTCTTGACAACCACGCTAAGGAGTTATTTCCTAGTTTAAATAAATTTCCTGTGGTGGATTTCCTATCCACCCTGTCGTTACCCCAATCTGCATCACTATAAACTGTTAACACTGGCGGCTTTGACTTGTCAATGACCAACTTTATATCTTTTGTGGTGAGTAAATATCTGATTAGTTTTTCGACTGCTTGCCAGTCCACCTCTCTGGGTGATTCATTCCTCCTTCCCAGTATATTAACAACCGATGCTATATCGGGTCTAGTTAGGGTTGCGATGTATAACAGCCCCCCAATGGCCTGCCTAAATTTTTTGTTATCTCCCAGTAATTTTCCATTTGGGTCTAGGCTGAAATAATTAGTGCTGATTGGTGTATATGTTGGTTTTGCGTCTAACAAATTAAATTTTTCCGCAATTTGCACTATTTTGTTCGTCTGATCTAATTCTAGATTTCCATTTGCTGTTTCTTTAATATTAATTCCTAGATACTGCGAAACCTTTCCCAGGTTTTTGATTTCGTATTGTTTTGAAAGTTCAGTAAATATTTCGCACGTGTCTTCTTTATCTCCGGCGACCAAGATGTCATCCACATAAACGATTATGTAGACGACTTTTCCATCTTGGACTCTTTTATATAGACATTTGTCTGACGCACATTCTTTGAAATTTAATTCATTTAGAGATTTGCTTATTTTCAAGTTCCACGCCCTAGCTGCCTGCTTAAGACCGTAAATTGCTTTGTTTAAGCTGCATACTTTATCCTCTTCCCCTTTTTTCACATATCCTTCGGGTTGAGCCATATAAACCTCCTCTTCTAATTCGCCGTGTAAAAAAGCGGTTTTAACGTCTAAGTGAGTTATGTCGAGGTTTTTGTATACTGCTGCGTTTAAGAATGCTCGCAGGGTGGTATGAGCAACTACGGGTGCGTAGGTTTCGTCGTAATCGCTACCATATTTCTGCGCGTATCCCTTAGCAACTAGCCGCGCCTTATATCTTTCTATTGACCCGTTTGCTCCCGTTTTTGCTTTGAACGTCCACTTACACCCAATGACGCGTTTTCCTGGTATTGGCTTTATTAGTCTCCAGGTATTATTTTGTTTTAGGGACTCTATTTCCTCATTTGTTGCCTCTATCCATTTATTTTTAGTTTTCACGTCATTGATGTCCTGCAGTTCTGCCCATGACTTTGGCTCCTGAATTTGGCATAAATTTGCACTTATACCGAAACGGTTTGGTGGTACCCCGCGATTTTGCCTTTCCGACCTTCTAAGTTCAGGGGGTTCCTTGGTTGGGGAACTAATTTGATCATTGTTATTTTCTCCTAGTTCGATTAGGATATTTTAGGCGGGTGTTTCGTAATCGTTATTTTCTTTATCAGATTTAAATTCCTCTTGTTTAATTCCGTCTTCAAAAAACTTTACGGTTCTAGATATCATTATTTTATTTTCACCCGTGTAAATCCTGTAACCTTTGCTCCTGAAGTCATAACCTAACATTATTCCCTCGACGGCATTCTCGTCTAATTTTCCCCTTTTAGGCTTATCGATGTAGGCGAATGCCTTACACCCGAAAGTTTTGATATTCGAGAGATCCGGTCTCTTGTTATTCCAAAGTTCGTATGGCGTTATGTTATTTTCATTCGCTTTCGTTGGCAGTCGATTGAGGAGATATGTGGCGGTCATGACCGCTTCTCCCCAGAATTGTTTGGGTAATTTAGCGTCTGATAGCATGGTTCTAGCCATTTCCATTATAGTCCTATTCTTTCGCTCAGACACCCCGTTCTGGGGGCTGCAGTAGGGAACGCTTAACTGGCGCTGTATCCCATTCTCGATCAGGTAGTTTTCAAAGTCGTCACCGATATATTCTTTTGCGTTGTCGGACCTGATTGCTTTTACCGACTTGCCAAATTTATTTTTCGTCAGCGCTATGTATTCCTTTAATTTGGTAACGGCTTCGGATTTATGCGCGATTAAGTATGTCAGGGTGTACCTGCTATAATCGTCTGTAAATGTTATGAAGTATCTTTTACCTCCTACCGTTTCTGTCTGCATAGGGCCACATATATCTGAATGTACAAGAGTACAGATTTCTGTACTTCTGTTGGTAGCTGCTTTAGGGTAGGGTAGAACAGAAAGTTTCCCTTGAATACACTTGGTGCATCGTATATCATGTTTACAGTTATTAATTGTTATCCCTTCAGCTAATTTGTGATTGACTATGTATTTGATATCGTCAAAATTTCTGTGTCCGAGTCTCCGGTGCCACATTGATACGCAGTTTGGATTATTACAAAATGTTTGAGCGCATATTGTGTACCCATATTCATCTTCGGGGTTTAATTCATAAAGATTATCATTTAGTTTAGCGGTCAAGATTATTTTACTATCTTTGACAAATAAACATTCGTTTTTCTCAAATATTACCTTTATGTCATTTTCGGTAGCTCTTTTAACGGATAATAAGTTGCTTTTTAGTTCTGGGCAATATAATACGTCCTTAAGTGTAACATATTGTTGTTTGTTTGTTCTTAATTTTACGTCCCCCATCCCATGTGAATTAAGCCGTTTTCCGTTTGCGATAGTTATGTTGCCAAAATTACAGGCTGTGAATGTGGCGAAATTTTCTTTCGTGGAGGTGACGTGTCTCGTACAACCAGAATCTATTATGTAGGTGTTTGGATCTGTTGTTTGTGTTTGGTTCACCTCTATTAACTCATTTTTGAAATTATTTTCTACTGGGAAGAGAGGAATGGTTGATTCATTGATTGATTCATTTGAATCATCATGTTTGCTTGTTTTGCTGTTAAAGCAAAAGTTCGATGAGTCACCAGTAGAGTTGTTTTGTTTTTTAGGGGTATCGGAATTGTTTTTGTAACTTTTTGTTTTATTAGTTTCATATTTTTGATAGTTGATTCTTTGCTGGTTTTTCAATTTATAACATTCCGAACGGTAGTGCCCTTCACGCTGGCAAAACGAGCAATATTTTTTGCTTTTGTTTCCTTTACTGATTGTTTTATAAGCGGTGTCCTTGGGACGGGAGTAAGCATTTTTATTTTCCACTCTATGGGAATATTCATCTAATAACTTATTTTTGACTATTTCGAGATCTAGGTCCTTCTCGTCCCTCGCCTCAATACTAGTTATTAGGGGAGCGTAGGATTGTGGCAGACTGCATAGCATGATTGCCACTACATGAGAATCATTTATATTCTCACCTATAGCTGAAAGCTGATCGCGGAGCGTGAGAATTTTATTGATGTGTTGGCTGAGGTCTCCTCCTTCCGGGAGCCTTTGGGAGTACAATTTCCTTAATAAGAACAGCCTAGAAGATAAATTTTTTCTTTGATGGACATTTCGCAGTTTTTCCCAGATTTGTTTTGGCGATGTGAGATTTCGTATGTGCACAATCTGTGAATCCTCAATACATAAGCAGATTGTGGCTTTAGCTTTGGCTGACCTTTTCATGTAGGCATCGTCAGCCGTACTGGGTGGTTCTTCATTGATAAATTTTAAGAGATCGTCTTTAATAAGCAAATTCTCTATCTTAAAACTCCAACTGGAGTAGTTAGTATCATTCAACTTATCTATAGAGCCTATGTATCTATTTACTGCCATGTTTATTTTTAATTTGAGTTAATTATGCCCTGACATTATATATCTTTATTATGCACTGTATATCTATATATACCAATATTATTCGGCGTTTTATATGTATGAGAAGTTTCGGGAATTTTTCTTTTATATCTATATATATCTATATATATCTATATATATCAAGTATAAAAAATATTATTAATTATTTGTGCTATACACAAATTTATTTATCAAATATAAGAAATATTATTAATTATTTGTGCTATACACAAATTTATTTTACTGGGTTTTTTAATATTCCTCTGTGTCACGTCTCATAATCTGACGAAAAGTGCATTTAACAAATTAATGTCAACAAATGAAGCGGTGGAGTTTCCGAATACCCAGTAATATTATTATATTTATTGGCAGTATAGCACTTAATAAAAAAGATAATAGTCAAATGTCTGCTTACCTTTACTGGTAAGCCAGCCAAGAGTCAGGTAATCCTTGCGTATCGACGCGAAACCAGCTGGAGAAAAAATTGGGTTATTTGAAGACAAGAGAGTACTCCATTATTGAGAAGCGTCACACTTTTCTAAATCGGTTTTATTGATGGCACAAGGAATAACCGGTTAACTTGTTTATACTATAAAAACACTAAAAATATGATACTTGATTAATACAGTTATATAATTATGATAAGGATTTAACATGAATACAAAAACGGATTTAAAGAATGTTTCAAAAGGTCTGCGATGTTGCTTGGTTTTAAATGAACCAGCACACGGAATCCCACGGCAGCTTCTGATGAAACGTAGAAAAAATCCGACGAGAAACTTCTTTTCATGCACAAAGAAAAATTGCAAGATTGCAGAAACATGCAGAATCATTTCTCTTTTTGACTTTCCTTACTTCGTAACATGACAGTCTAGTCTTATAATATTTTAGTGCTGCCATCTAGTGAGTCTAGGTTGAATTGATCTTGGTTACAGCACTTGGTTAGAATAAGAATGTTTATTTTAATGTTCGCGTGTTTGACACAAAACGTGTTCATCTTGAGAGGTATTCTAACAAAAATGTATGTAATAAAAAAAACAAATCTATCTGCATGAATGTGTATTTTCATCGAAAACATTAAAAGAATAATTGGATATTTGAAAATCAGAAATAAAACTGTTAAATAGATAGCAATATTAAATAAAATATTTTATTAGACTTAAAATATTTTTATTTTAAAACAATAATTTTATCAAAAAATCAAATTAATGTTAATGTTTTCTAAGTAACTTTTACATATCATATTATTCTGATTTGAAAATTAGAACTTTTTTTTCATGATTTGAATTCATAAGTAATATTGATGTTATTAATTATTAATGAGAGAAATGATTACCGAAATGCATTTAAAGGTATATTTTTAAATATATGCAGTAAATAAGTGGAATTACATAAAACATAACCTATCTGCATAATTAAACAGATTGTTTGTTCTAATAAATATATGATAGATTCGTAAGGAAGTTTATACATTTTGTCGTGAATAGTTAAATATGATTTAATAAAATTATAGAATATTTATGAATTCATAAAATTATAGGTTTTTTTTTTATAGAAATTTTAATTTTTATCACCGATTTTAAATTTCTGCCTAGTACAATTGGGAAAATCTGCGGATTAAATGAGGAAAAATTTTCGAAAAAAATTTACTGGTGAAAATATGCAAGGATTCTTAGCATCTTATGCGGCATGTAGACTGGCCGTATCACAGTCCCTAGATCCCAAGAGAATAGGGACTGTGCATTCTGAGCATTCTGAGGTCTGAGCTATTTTAATCGCATGTTTCCCCCTTTACTGAACGGGTTTATTAGTCTTGGGCTGTGATACCTTATGCTATGCCTTTTCTGTGCTTTCGTTCTTTGCTGACGCCAGTTGGTGAAATGACATCAAAGTATGGAGCAACCAAACTCGTTTGGATGCTTCATGCGGCCTTTTTTGGGGGATATATTTAACCTCGTGCTTCCAGCTCTGGAATAATCTTAGGATTTCCACCAGAGTCTCTAAATTATACTTTTTTGACCGTGCATTGTTTCGAAATTCCTCTTTTTATGTTCAATCTACCATTTTTAGTTGGAGGTTACGAGTAAAGGTTTCACGTTGCGTTGGCACTCCTTAAGCACCGCGATACCATGTCATGGGTTTATTACTAATCATCAACTTTTAGAAAATACTTGGAAATTTATTTATTTATTTACGTATTTTAATTATAAATTTCAAAATGCTTTTATTCGTAATGAAAGAACCGTTTAAAAGCTCTAAAAATTAATATATAGTGAGAGAGTTTTGCAAATAGCATATTTTATATTCGAAGAAAAGTTCCACACATAAGAAAACATTTTTTTAACATAACACTTTATGAACTTCAATAATCATTTAATCAATGTTGTACAAAATTTTGAAAATAGGTTTCATTTGTATATAAATATTGTTTAACAAATTATGATTTTATGCGGTACTAATGGTGCAGATTTCGGTTTAGGAGACAGTGGCTCCTAAACCGTAATATTCCAGTCGCCACCATGTCTTAATTTCTAAAGTAATTTTTAAAAAATGCGAATTTCATGAATAAATTGCAAAAAAAAACTAATTTTATAATCGGTTCGCATAAAATATGCCGCCATTTTTATCAAAAAAGAATCACAGAAAAACGCAATTTTCGTTTAATGATAGTGGTCATAAAAGCAATTTTTGTTATAGGATCGCTAAAAATCACGCTTTTTCGTCAGAGGATCGCGAAAAAACGTAGGTTTTTCTTCAGAAGATTGCTGAAAAACGCGATGTCAAATGGTTGTGAAAAAAAATTCTCGGAGGTTGGCGTCTTATAAGCCAAAAATTAGCGTCAAGTCAAAAAATTTAGTTGCCAAACACCGACTTGTGATCGTGAATCTGCATTTATATGAGGTACATTTCAAAGCACGAAGATAACACTGTCTTAGTTTGCTTCACAGCAAATGGAAACCTGAGTGACGTCGGACTTAGTATCACCGAATATGTGGTAATGCACTAAATTGATTGTTAAAAGTGCTGAAAGAGTAAGTAAAAAATGTTAACATATCAATGTCAAACGTTCAATAAACGTTTTTAAATTTCTCGTTTCAACAGCAAAACAAAATTAAAAAAAAAATCCGGCTGACGCATAACTTGTCTTTGAACGTTAGTATGAGTATTTAAAAATAGTAATATAAACTGAGCAAGTTTTAAAGTTCTTAAAAATAACACGTATACTCGAGTTGTTTCACCTCTTCTCGAGAAACTGACTTTCAAATCGGGATACGAATAAATTTCGGCTCGACTTGAGTTATTTTGTGGATGAAGTTTTAAGAGAGTGCATAGCATACATAGCGTCATCATCAATAAAACCATCAAAACAAGTATAGTGGCATAAAAGTGTAAAAGAATGCTAATATAAATGCATATATACATTCAACGTTAATATGAAAAGGTGTGATACAATAAGATAAAAAATGTATTTCTTCTTATATCAGTTTAGATCAATTATAGATGAAAGAAAAATTATAATGGTAAAGTTAAAAGGCAAAATAGTGTAAAATGGAACATACTAAATCTCAAGAATGAAATATTTCTACACCGTGGAAGTTTTTCGAGGTATAAAATCTCAAGATGAAATTAAATCGGCACTTGAGTTCTAAAACATAATACTCGCAATCAGTGAGATTACATAAAATGCATTTAAACCACTGTAAATGTCAACATGTTATAAAATGTCTATTTGTATCTGGAAAATTGCTTTTTGTATCTGAAAACACCATATATTTACAAAAAATCGCAAGGTCTTTTAAAAGAACTTTGTCCATCTTCTTTCAGTGCAAAAAACACATGCTTCTACTTTAAAAGTTGCATAATCTTACTTTTGTCTATAAAAAATTGCCAGAAATGAAGTCAATTTGGTGTTAATTTATTAATTCCTCAAAACTCCATTTGAAATTCAGTAATGTTGAAAACAGGATATCTTCTATAATTAGGTACTATGCATTTTAGTACACGTGTTGTCTGGTAAAATTAACTGAATTCTCAAAATTAAATAAATGCAAAGCTATTAATTACAAAATTATATTTTCCATCACAATGCAATCCGGAATGTTTTTTACATGTATGTTAAAAATGTAAAGAATAATAAAAAAATAATAATACAAATCGAGCAAATGACGATCGCTATAGGGATAACTGATATTGCATCAACATTTTTACGTCTACTGTACATAATTGATTTTAAAAGTGGGTTTTATAATATTCTTAGAGTTTACTTATTGCTCAAAATTATTGCATTTATAGCCCATTATTGACGTACAGTGGCTTATTTATACTTTGTGATACCAAAAAGCAATTTTTCAGATACAAATAGACATTTTATAACATGTTGACATTTACAGTGGTTTAAATGCATTTTATGTAATCTCAGTGATTGCGAGTATTATGTTTTACAACTCAAGTACCGATTTAATTTTATCTTGAGATTTTATGCCTCGAAAAACTTCCACGGTGTAGAAATATTTCATTCTTGAGATTTAGTATGTTCCATTTTACACTATTTTGCCTTTTAACTTTACCAATATAATTTTTCTTTCATCTATAATTGATCTAAACTGATAGAATTATATTTAGAAGTAAAAAAAGAAAAAAAAACTAATGTTCTAGAGTATTAAGTTATTGAATAGAATCGAAACTCTCAATCATTTTTAATAAAGCGGGATTTTTCCTTATTTAGTTTTTCAAAAAAGTAAAAATTATTATAACGATCATTCGGGAGATATTTGACTTCTGACATTTCACTTTAATGTTTGAGTTTTTTAATGGTAAATATGTTTTTTTCCTATTCAGATAGTGCTAATGATTGTAAATCTCTATGGAAAATATTAAAAGGCTTTATAAGATATCTAAGAATCAAAAATGAATTGTTAAATGGGTAAAAATTTAAACTAATACTTTTAAATTAATAGTAGTTAGAAAAAAAGGACGCACAATTTTTTAAAAATAAAATTTTTTAAGGTCATTTTGTATTGCAATAAAAGCGCACAATAAAGAGTGATATACAAATATGCTGGAAAATGAAATAATATTATAGGTAAGGTGGTCTGGTGTAATAACGCCAAGTGCTAATATTACGCATAATTATGAAATAATCTGGTAAATGATACCCGTGTGCTCTGCGCAGAAGTGTTTCGAGTCATATAAATCGCAAAAAACAGCTTAAAGTTATTTTGTTCTATTTGTAGGCCTTATTGCTTTTACAAGCAACTAACACTAACGCTTGATCTAAAATTTGCGATATACGTTTTGTGATGTGAAAACTATTTTTTCTATCCGGAAATACTTTGTTTATTACATAAATTTGTAGTGAATTTTATGTACTTTCAAAATGTTGTAGAAGATTTTGGATATATTCTCCAGATAATTTTTAGTTTATAACTTACTGCGCAATAAGTACATCGAAGTAATAACGCCAATCCTTGGCATTAATGACCCAGTTGATTCCCAACAGTGGCCGAATTACATCCTAAATATTGATTTAGATAAACACAGTTAAAAACGTGCAATGTTTCTAATAATTCTGTTTAAACGGTCTTTTTTATGCAAAAAGTTGCTTAGAATCTGACATTCTTTTGCCTCCTCCCCCCCACACACACCACACCTTTATTTTTCTTACTCATTCACAAAAAAAAGAACATCTTCAATAGCTTAAGATGCAATTTGTCAATTTCTAGAGCTGTAGAGTTTGTATTTTTAGAATTGGGCAATCTACATGTTATTATTCCATCTTATTTTTAGTTTTGTTTGCATGGCGTTATTACCCACATAGGTGGGTGATTACTCCAAATAGCATTGGTCAAGAAACCACACCATTACATTTTATGAATACATATCTGTTAAATTATATTTATAAAAAAATATATAAAATATGTAATATTTATTGGAGGTGTATTTAACGTTTGACATTTTATCTTAACTTTTGAATATTTTTCATTAATATATATAGATTTTCATTAATTCTCATTATTCTCATTAATATTATAGATCATTAATATATATATATATATATACTTAGTTATATTTTACTTAGATTCTCAAAATATTTATAAAATATTCAATATTCATTGGAGGTGTATTTAACGTTTGACATTTTATATTAACTTTTGAATATTTTTCATTAATATATATATAAGTTAAAGTACAGCATGCTTTTCGAAGCTCAGATTAAACCGTAGTGATTCGTAGTCAGATTAAAATTTATGGTTGATATGAATGACAATATCAAGCTTTAAAAAATTACGCAAAAATTACAGATACCACTTTTATTTAAAAAAAAAATAATAGGCATTTGTCAATGAGAGAAAAATATGCAATTACGAAGCTTTCGTGATTTTGCGTGTAAATTTTGTTGAATTTGAACTTTTGTTATCAGTTTTGTTCACAACTACAAGTAGAGTCTAGAAATATCCAAAAGAAGCTGTTTGCCCGATTCATTAAGTTTGCGGGCAGTAATATGGATGGAAATGGAGCCTATCTTGCTAGACGGCTTAACGTTTCTCGCAGTGTAGTCCAACGACTCTGGGATCAGTATGAATCCGAAGATTCTGTGTCCATAAGACATGTTCCAGGCCACTCACGTGTTACAACACCTGCAGAAGTCCAGTTTATAGCTCTTTTGACCCGAAGGAGAAGAAGCACTACTGCGCCGCAACTCATTACAGACCACTTAGATCCAGAGCTTACAACATTACAAAATGATTTGATTTATATTAAATAGTTTCCGAGATTCGGAACTTCATACTTTCAGTTTCAAAAGATTGCACAAATGCTATTCTGTGTCACAGGTTTTTTTTTTTAAATCCCAAAACATTTTTCTTTTTTTATGTGCGTAAATAGATTTTATATTTAAAAATGATAAAATAATAAAGGAAAATTTTGAATTGTGTTTTATATACTTTAACTGGTATAGTTGCATTAGAAGAATAAAAAAGAAAAAAAAGACATGAGAAATTATTTATTAAAAATTTACGGGGAATTAATCCCCTAACCATTAATGGTTTAGTTAAAAAGATGTTAATGGGCTATGTCAGATTTTCAGTTTGTCGATCTCAAATAAGTCGTTATTGTTTATTTTTAATTAAAAGAATCAAAAAATTTTTACAGTAGTCCAAGATAATTTAACAAATCAAATAAAGGTCAATAAAATGAAAACTCTTGTTAATTCTTCGTAAAAATGGATTTTTCTTTATTCAGTTTCTTGAAAGATTAAAAACAAACATAACATTCATTCGGGATGCATTTTTCATTTTACCTTAAATTTCGAATTTTTTCATTGATTTATAAATATATATATATATATATATTTCTTTAACCAGTTTATGTATTGCTATTGACTGCAAATCTCCATGGAATATTATAAACATAATGAGATATATAAGAATAAAAAATAAGAAGTTTAATTAACAAATTTTGAAACTAATACTTTTGAATTGATAGTAACCACAAAAAACACTTACAGTTTTTATTAAGGGAATTTTCTGCATTACTTTGAGATTTTAAATTTTCATGAAAAGTTTTATAGTTAATTTTATTTATTCTAAATAAAGAAAACAAAAAACTGTGAAAGATAATAACAATTTATAAAAATTTAATTACTTTTAAAATTAATTTTCTTTTTTTCTGTCATTTGTTACAGACTTTATTATTTTTACAATAAAATACATACATGTAGGTAATTAAATGTTTGTATGCTACTGTTATTTGTATGACAATAACTTAATTACCTGGTAATTTGTCTTACTTCTAGGGTTTCAGAGCATAGATTAAATTAATTTTTTTAATTAAAAACGCCACTATTTTTTTGAATTTAAGATTGTTTATAAAAGCGTTTTCTAGTTTGGCGCAGCATGTCCCAATGGGGACCTTGCGTCATAAAATCCTATACACCCAGCGTTTTCTAGCAATACCAAAAACTATGTTCCCAGAAAAAATATCAATGACATATTCCAAGTAAAATTATAAGATTAAAAGCGATAATTATGTAAAAGTGTTATTTGATTTAGTAGCAGTATGAAACGCCAAAAATTGCTATTTACAGTATTCATTTAACCTATTCGGGTCTGTGTATTATTAATAGTACATGCCTTTTAATGGAGTATTATTTTGTTTTTAGAAACAATTTTGCTACTATTTACATGTAGTAATATTAGTATAGGTCTATGCATTTACTACATTATTGTTAGGCATTTAGTAATGATAATAATTACCATTATTTGTATTATTCTCTTTGTGCAGTTTGCGATCCTTTTAATTTAAACATACAACCCACTCTTTAAATTTACAAAAAAATTTACTTTCCTGATAGAATTATGTGTAATAAAGCACAGAAAGTATTAAAAATCTGTAATATAAGTTAAATCTTATTGCAATATAATAATATCTAAAAATTCTTGCTCAGGTTATCGTCATATGAATATTAATTGAATAGCACGAAAAGAACAACATTCGTTACCTTTCAGAGAATGAAATATTCTTTAAACACTAATTAATCTATTTGGATAGCTAGTGTTATAGTTACTAACGTAAAAGTAATCTTTAAAAAAGAAAACCAACTCTTGAAAGTATTAAATTCTGATAATTCAGATACTTTAAGTTCGTAGTTCGATTGTATGTATAATAAATTTTAATTTTAGCTATATTATTTTATTTTATCTATTTATTGATGATGATTCAATTCTTTTTTGAGATGTTAGTCGGTAGCAAATGCAGAAATATTTATATTTTTTACTTCAATCAGATTAATATTTCATAGTCGTACTACACACGATAGATAATTTTTAGAGAACAAAACTTGAAGATTATTAAACGAAAAATAAAAGAGCAGTAAATTAAGATACAGTTTACAAAATAACTGCGTTTTGAACGACCTTTTGTTATCATGTTCGACTTTTTAAACACTGGGAATTTGTGATGTGTTTTTTGAAAATTGCAGCAAAAGAGAAATGTATAATTAAAAGATTGAATAATATAAACTAAGACAGACTTGGATACATTTTTTAAAAATAAATATAATTTATATACATCAAATGAAGCTCTAGAGTACATTTAAAAATACAAGAGTAAACGTTTTGCCAAGCTACACGCAAGGTCTCATCAGTAAAAATAATTATTCGTTGCATAACAAACATTGGAAAAAATCAAGACAGTTACACTCTTAAAACGAAAGAGCTGATTTGGCTTCTCATGAAAGAGCTGTAATTTTTTCGATCATAAAAGAGTGTTTTTTCAAACAATTAAATCTTCTTGATCTAAATTGGTTATTTAAATAGCTCAACTTCATTTAAATTGGTTAAAACTCGAGTTATTTTAACTCTTTTTTGAGAAGCTGCCTTTCAACATTAAGATGAGTGGATTTCAGCTCAACTTAAGCCATTTTGTGGCTGACTTTTTAAGAGAGTACAATTAGTTATAATTTTTTTTTCAGAAAAAGATAATATTCATTCGGGACAACACGAACATCATTCAGAGTTGGCGATCGTAAACAAGTGAACCATCCTTCGAGGTGATAACATCTGCCGTGATAACTACTACAGCCTCATTTTAAGATACTGGCGTTCGAAAACTGCGGGATGTGTTTTTAGTTTGAACGAAATGCTGGACAATTTTAAAATTTAAATTACCGCTTTTTAGAGCACTAATATGTTCCCGCAGGTGAATTTCTAAAGATCTGTCTGTTCCACCAATATATACATTATCACACTCTCCACCAGGAATGACATAGACAACACCTGGTAATTTTAGATTTATCGTATTGAAATTTATGATTATTAAAGAAAAAACTAACTTTAGTAACGGGTTTTAAAGAAACACCAACATTGAATGATTTTAAAAGGCCATAATTTTTATCAGAAATGTATAATGTAGGTGTTTTCAAAACCAAAATGAGACCAGTATTACTCAAGAAAATCTTTTTACTACGTTATAATATATATATATATATATATATATATATATATATATATATATATATATATATATATATATATATATATATATATATATATATATATATATATATATATATATATATTAAAAGTAAGCGGACGCTTAAAATTTTGGCCAAATAGGAAATATGGATACAAATCTTTTCTGTTAATTTGTTTTTTTTTGTTCCAATTAAAATAACAAATTAAATGAATTTGTATAATGCGATAGATTTAGTTTATTTTGGTTTCCTCGGTACAACTAGTAAGTAGTTTTCTACGATATTTTGATGCTCAGTCAAAAATGGTAAAAAAAAAAAAACTTTTATACACAAACATTTTGAAACAATACGCTTTTTATGTTTTGTTTTATTGAAAGTTTATTGACATCCTAAATTTCAAACTTTTCTTAGTAACTCTGCATAAAACATTATGCTCAAAGTTTATAGCAAATTTTACATTGCGTTTTTCAATGGTCGTGCACCAAAACAATGTATTTAAGAAACCGAACAATGTTTTCAAATAATTCAACTAATAAATTGTGATAAAATAACTTTAAGGAACACGTTTAATTGTTACTGAATAAAGAAAAAATAAATATATGCTAAATTTTTTTCTCACTTTAGCTACCCAAAGCGATTCACGAGCGTTAAAGATATATTTGAATTTTAACTCTTTAAACACAAACATTTTGAACATAGTGTTTTTTATGTTTGTTTTAATGAAAATTTACTCACATTCTAAATTTCGAACTTTTCGTAGTAATCCTGCATAAAATTTAATGTACAAGGTGGCAGATACAATGGCAGATTTTACATCCATTGTCTTTTTCAATTGTTGTGGATCATAACTATGTATTTGGGAAAATAAACAATGTATTTAATTTTTCCGGAAAATAAATTTTGTTAACATAAACAAAACTGTATTGGAGTTAAGAACAAAAACAGGGCAGAATTCACCTTTTTTACTAACAATAACTTTACTACTTTTTTAATAATTGTAAAAATACATGCAACTGTATATAAATTGCTTAATAGCTGCATAATAAAACATATAAAAACTTAAAAATACATTTACAATTCTTTTAAAAAAGTTCGGAATGTTTTCAACCGTCTCTAACGCGGTCTTTTGTTACTGAGAAAAACTCTAAAATAAACTTTAAGTACTGTAAATGTATTTTAAATTTTTTATATGTTTTATTATGCACCTTTTAAGTAATTTATACACAGTTACACGTGTTTTTACGTTTTAAAGCACTTAACTGATCAAGATTTTTGAAAAAAAAGAAACTTTCAAAGAATGCCTATTTTTTTTAAAGTATTTTCTAGAAATTTTAATCTTATATCACTGGTTTTTTAAAACAGAAATTTTTGCCAGATTGAATCAGTAAAATTGTCGGATTAAATAATGAAAAATTTACAATAGAAATTTATTGGTGAGAATAACAAATTACGATTGGAATATGGATGCTCGAACGTTTTACGGGCAAATCCTGATTGGCAAAAACATGTATGGGCAAAGCAAAGGAAATGGTTAAGGAGCATATCTTTAATTGTTATGGAATAAAAGAAGAATTAAATATATGCTCTTATCGAAGAGCAATTTTTCACTCATTTTAGCTTCCCAAAAGATTAAGAAACTTATGATCTTTCAAGATATATTGGATTTTTATCTCAAATTATTTTTTAATTGATTTTCTTTCTCCACTAATACGCGCAGTGATAATGAAGTCAAATCTATGAAGGATAATTTAAATTTTGAATAATCGTATTAAACGGATTACAAGGTATTTAATTTTTATGAATGAATAATGAATTGATTCTAGATTCAAAACTGCGATTTCTATTTAAATAAAATATTATAAAACGAAAACGCAAAGTAATGATTTTTCCAAGAAAATTAAAAGATTAAATCTTTCTGAAATTTTAAATTCCAAAATATATTTGCTTCAATAAGTAACTTAAATGCATATTTTTCATAGAGTAAGACAAAACTTTAAAATTCAATTTAGACGAATTTGTTTTCATTAAATTATGTTCAAATATTAAAACAATTATAATGATATAATCTATTTTAAATATTCACATTTACATTTATTTATTTGTTTATTTTTATGATACATATTATTTATTGAATTTCTAACTATTAGATAGTTTTTATAATTAGTAAATCCTTTTTAATTTTTATTATTAAATAGTTAAAAGATTTATATAACAGTTTATATAGATTATAAAATCAGCAATTTTCAAGAATGTGTTTTTACATTATAGTACTATATTAAAATAGAGAAATACTTGAAATATTAACTAAATCAGGAAATAGGTATAACAATGTTTGTTAGTCTGTTTGTTCTTGCTCAAATAACAAATTAAATAAATGTATATTGTGTCATAGATTTCATTTATTTCGGTTTCCTCCGTTTCTTATGTTCTAGTCTGACTTTAAAGACGTATAGATAACAAGTAGTTTCTACGATATTTTATTGCTTAGGTAAAAAGGGTGAAAATAAAAACTTTTAGGCACAAACATTTTCAAAATTAGCAATTTCTTTGTTTTCTTTTACTGAAAGATTATTCACATCCTAAATTTCAAACTTTTCTGAGCAACCCTACGTAAAATTTAATGTTTAAAGTTCATAGCAAATTTTACATTCATTGCATTTTTCAATTTTTGTGCACCGCAACTATCCAGATACGCCAACCTCCGGCTTTTTAAAAATCAAACAATTATACTTCTAACCAGAAATTTATTGAGTCAACGAATTTAAGTAAATTTCAAATGACCCTCTGAGTTAATACTGGACACTTCTAATTAAATAAATTTTCTGGTTCGAAGTACGTTTTCATGAATTAACAAAAGCCGGAGGTTGGCAACTCTGACTATGTATTTAAGAAAATGAACAATGTATTCAAATAATTAAAAAATAAATTGTTATTACCTTAAGGAAAAGACCTTTACTTGTTATTGAATAAAATAAAAATAAATATATACTCTTAACAGAAAGCCTTATTTAACTCACTTTAGTTTTCCAAAAGATAAAGAAATTTATGAGCAATCAAGATATATTTCATTTTTAACTCTTTATTTTTCGAAATTCTCTTTTAACTTATTTTTTTCTTTAATATGTGCATTGCTAATGAAGTCAAATCCATAAAGACGAATTTTAATTTTAAATAATCGTATTAAAGGGATTTTAAGGTATTTAGCTTTTATGTATGAATAATGAACAATTCTACATTCAAAACTGGGATTTGTATTTAAATAAAGTAATATAAAATGAAAACGCAAGGTAATGATTTTACCAAGCAAATTCGGTAGATTAAACCTTTCTGGAATTTTAAATTCGAAAATATAATTGCTTCAATAAGTTACCTTAATATATATTTTTTACAGAATAAGATAATACGTTAAAATACAATTTAGACGAATTTGTTTTCATTTAATTATGTTCAAATAATAAAAGAATTATAAAGATGTATTATATTTTAAATATTCAAATTTATCTGTAAATTTTGTAATCCTTAATTTTATGATGTATATTATTTATGGAATTTCTAACTATAATTTTTATAACTAGTAAATAGTTTTTAGATTTTCTATAACAGTTAAATAGTTATAAAAGCTACATAATAGTTTTTACAGTTTATACAATTAGCCTTATTCAAGAATGTCAATTTACATTAAAATATATTCATTAAAAAAGGGGGTTTCTTAAAACATTGGCCAAATCAGGAAATAGGCATAAAAATGTTTAGTCTTTTTTGTAATTTAGTTTGTTTGCTTTTGTTAAAATAACATACACAATAAAAGTGTATAATGTCATAGATTTCGTCTATTTCGAGTTCCTCTGTTTCTTAAAAACTAATCTGAGTTTAATGAATTACAGATAATAAGTAGTTTTCTATGATATTTTAAAGCTTAGCTAAAAATGGTGAAAATAAAAACGTTTATGCATAAACATTTTGAATCATAGCATTTTTTATGTTCTGTTTTGCTGAAAGTTTATTCACATCCTAAATTTCAAACTATTTTTCGTTACCCTGCATAAATTTAACGTTCAAAGCT